>APFE030585689.1:81084-119668 GCA_000404065.3 Pinus taeda | reverse complement strand
TTGCAATATTCACTTCCATTGTCTGATCTGAGACACTTCAATTTCTTTCCTGTCTCAATCTCAACCAAAGCTTCCATTTCTTGAAAGTATCAAATACATCAGATTTATTCTTAATACAATAAATCCAAGTTTTTCTAGTTGCATCATCAATAAAAGTAACATAATAACGAGAGCCACCGAGAGATGATACCTGAGCAGGTCCCCATACATCTGTATGCACAAACTCTAATTTTTCATTCTTCTTTTCTTTCCCAACTCTGAGAAATCTGACTCTCTTCTGTTTTCCATAAATGCAATTCTCACAGAAGTCCAAATCAACATTCTTCAAACCCGGCAACAAATTCCTTGAATGAAGAATCTTCATCCCTTTTTCACTCATGTGTCCAAGCCTATGATGCCATAATGCTGCATCTGCTCCTTTGGAAGTTAAAGCATTAACAGAGTTAGAAATACCATTGCATAAATACAATGTACCAACCTTTTTGCCTTTTGCTATTACCAGGGCTCCTTTGGTGACCTTCCAATCTTTATCTGTGAAACTTGTCACACAACCTTCACCGCCTAACTGCCCTGTTGAATTCAGATCTTTCTTTAGATCTGGAACATGCCTTACCTTTTAGTAGCCATTGGTTTCCATTCTATTGTTTTACAAGAACCTTACCCATTCCAACAATTTTACAGGGTTTATCATCACCCAAACGAACTTGTCCAAAATCTCCTTGAACATATTCATGAAAGTATTTCTTATCAGGTGTGGCATGGAATGAGGCCCCTGAATCTACCACCCAGGAATCAGTAATATTTTCGAAAGAAAGAATCAAAGCATCTTGTAACACTTCACCTGTCACATTTGCTTCATGATTGTTTTCTTGCTGTGAATCTCCTTCTTTTCCCTTCCGAGATCTACAGTCTTTCTTTAGGTGTCCTTTCTTTCCGCATTTCTAGCAAACTATCCCCGATCTGGACTTGGATCTGCCTTTCCTTGATTTACTGCGATATCCTGAGCTCTTTCCTCTTTCCATTTTTCTTCCTCTAAACTCTGCACTCAAAGCATTTCCCGATGTCTCACCGGAGCTTTTCCGTCGCATTTTCTCGCTAAGGATAGCACCGACAACATCATCAAACTTTAAAGTACTAGATCCAGAAACGGAGTTACTAATGGCCATTACCAAACCATTCCAACGTTCTGGTAATGAGCACAAGAATAACAGAGCTCTAACTTCATCATCAAAGTTTACCCCTACAGAACATAACTGACTTGTAACAGTATTAAAATCATTTAAATGATCTGCAACAGATCCACCTTCTGACATCTTCATATTAAATAACTGTTTCATAAGAAATACCTTGCTTGAGGCCGAGGGTTCTTCATATATTTTCTCCAACGCCTTAATCAAACCCTCTGTCGTTCTTTCCTTCAAAATGTTGAAGGTGACCAACATTGCAAGGCACATCCGTATTGTTCTGAGTGCCTTTCTATCGAGAAGGTTCCATCCTTCATCTTCCATATCTGTCGGCTTCTTTGATTTTCCGCCCAATGGTAGGTATAGATCTTTCTGATACATATAATCTTCCATCTACATCTTCCACAGCGAGAAGTTTTGGTCGTTAAATTTCTCGACCCTAAACTTACCATTTTCCGCCATTGCTCCCACTTGAACTAGGAACCCTTCTTTCCTGCAAGTTTATCAGCCAAATAGATCTTCGGCTCTGATACCAGTTGTTAGAAAATTATATATTACGGAGCAATGGAACACATAAAATGTTGCAGAAATATAAACATAGAAAACGCACAAAACAAGAGAGACACAGATATACGTGGTTCACCCAGTTTGGGCTACGTCCACCTCAAACAGCCAGTCCTTCCTTTCTATTATCCAGCAAAATGAAGAGACACAACCTACAGCAAATCCGCTGTAATATCCTCTGTCTTCTCTCACAGTCTCACCTCTCTGTTTCTCGCTCACACAGAATACACATCTATCTCACAGCCTCAAATACAATGCCCTCATACAAAGAGAGGGGTTGCCTTCTAGGGCAAAAAAACCCTAAACTAAACATAAGTTCTACCGTCAGATCATCCGCCTAATGAACGGCCCAGATTGACTAGAAATTACTATACTTTTACAAGGCAATTTTACAGCTGTTTTTAGCTTCGGGGGCGCTGCCCCCGAAACCCCCCGCCAGGGGGGGGGGCTCCCAAAGGTCGCAACCGCCCCCCCTGGACCCCCCCTGCAGCGAATATTTTACGGACAGCGTTGCTGCCCCCATTTTGAACTGGGGTCCAATGTGGTGGTACTTTTGAATATAGAAGATAATCAGGCTCCACACCCAACAACCCTTGGCATCCTTAGGATCATGCCCTAGATCCACAATAATTTCCTCCAATGTCTTTATTCTATTATCTTTGGCTGAGGAAGACATTCTCTCCAAATCCAACTGAGTGTTTGTGTTTTTTAATGATTCTTTCAGTTGATGGTCCAGCATAGCCTTGTCTGCTAGGGTGGCATAAACCATTTCACCTGTTTGCTTGTGAAGCTCTATTTGGTCCATCGGGTGTATATCCTTGGCGAAGACCTCTAGGTTTGTCTTTATGTAATCTGCAGCTGTTTGGGGCTGTGGAACTTTAGGCTTGAAATGAGTTAAGATCATTTTCTCCTCCTTGATGTCATAAGCTGCCATTAATCTCTGCCGTTTGGAAGGTGTTTCCTTGAGGAATTGATCATACAATTGTACTCTTAACAACTCATTTTGGGCCTTTATTTCCATGAAATTTCCTTTAATGCCAAGTGGTTGTTTTCTTTTCTGCCTTGAGGAAGACACCTCCATACCATGTTGCCTCTCTTTCTCCTGCTGGAATGAGATGGTAGCTGTTTGCTGGTTTGTTTCTCTCTCCCTCCTCGGGCTCTCTATGATTTCTTCACTAATTTCTTCCTCAACCTGAGGGTCAACTCTCTGTCTTTTAGCTTCTAGTTGCTGTGCTAACCCACTTGGAGGTGTGGTCTCTTCCCTATCCTACTTCTTACCTATTTCCTCATTAAGAGGAGTCTGTAAGGCTAGAATTTGTGATGCCTCTATTTTTTGTGGAGGGGCTTGCCCTTGCGTTTGCTCCTTTGAGGTGGTGGGTTGTTCTATAACTATTTCTTGCTCGACATCCATCACTTATTTTCCTTTTGCTGTACTTGTTGCTGATGTAGATGTTTCTTGGGCAGCTTGTGAAGCTGTAGCAGTGGATGTGCCCTCTCCAACTTGGTGTGGCAGTTTGAATGTTACCTGCTGAAAAGAATCCAAGTCAAGAGTTTTTTCCAAATCTTTGACATTTTGCTCCATTATTTCTTCTTGAGTGAGTTCTTCAATTGATATGCCTTGCACCCACTCATCTTGAGTAGCAAATTGCTCAATCTGTGGGACTTTACAATGTTCATATGATGTCAACCTATATTTTACTTTTCTGGCACTGATAAAGCCATCGGGGTCATAAGGGACCCACCAGAAACTCCTTTTTAGCTTAAGTTTCTCCCCCAGTATTTGGTTAGCATCTTGTCAACCTTCTTTCTTGTTCATAATAAAGGGACCTAGATGGTCTTTGAATTTCAGGCGAGCTTTCTTCTTGGCACTATGAAAATGAGTGAGATCTGAATTGATGAGTTGCCTATAATATTCCAAGGAAAATAGTCTCATTGGTACATATCTTGGGAGCCTGTAGGGACAGAGCTCACAGCCATAGATTCTAATGACAGTGTGATTTTGGTAGAGATACCAATCACCTATTTTGTAGTTCTTGGACAACTGGAATATCTTCTGCATGTCATATGATAATCTAAGAGGAGGAGTTCTTTTCAAGAGGCAGCAGACTGGGTAAACAAATTGGTCAATGAACTCACAATAAGAGTAAGGAGAGTTTTGGACTTAATGGAAGACTGATGACCAAAAGATGACAAACCTTCTTTCACCCTTTGAATCTAACTTCTTCATGGGACATTGGAAACATTCTGACTGGTAATACATGAACAAATGATAGATATAGGAAGAATACTTGAAGAGTCCCTTCCTATCCAGTTTCACTAGTTGGTCATGCATTTTATTGGCAATGAACTTGGCATAGTTGTACTTGACAGCAGGGGGCTGTCCTAGGCTATATGCAGACAATAGGACCAACATTGTTTCATCAATGTGCTCACTTGTTTTAAAACCTAACACAGAGGATATCATATATAATAGCAGCTTGCCCACCTCATTAAAATTGACATATAGGAAAGGAGGTGGCTCTGTAGGCTGGTGGTCTGCCCTGATGAATGTCTTGGCAATTCTGGCAATCTCAGAACTGGAGAGCTTGGGGCCTTCATCCAGCAGGTATTTCATAGAAAAAGGGACCAGAAGCTGAGTTTGTTTAAAATTTAGCAATTGGTTAATGGAATCAGGAGTGATATGGAAGAGTATGCTCCTAGATGGAGACTTGATAGCTCTTTGAGTTGGGTCATAGTTCTCAGCACATAGATGGATTATCTTAGGAAAAATATTGACATAAGGGAGGAATTAAATAGGCAGGTTTGATTCCCATATCCCATACATGTCACAGTTGCTCAAATAACTATTTCTCAACTGGCATAAGTTCTGCAAGTGATTTCTGTCCCCAACCAAATCCTGAATGAGGTAATCCCTATCAGCTAGAGGCATTGCTTCAAGCTCTTTGTTAGGTGCATTGATAGGAGTAATGTTTAAAGCTGTTGGAGTGGCCATCTTGAAATTTTTTTTGTGTTTGTATTCAAAATAAAGATTAGTGGAATAGTGGACGAAGGAAAACTGCTTCTGAGGATTTGCAAAGGAACTGCAGACTGAGTTTAGATGAGGTAATGGCCTTCACTGTCTGTAGCTATCATAAAGAGGCAAATTTACAGAGTTCAAACAGGCTTTTCTTTTCTTTGATGAATTCACTGGGTTGATAAGCTATGTGGGAAAAATGTAGAGGGAATAAGAATGTCTTTTGATCCAAATAGGTGGAATTTTGCAGAGGAATTTTGGTAAAAGGGGTTAATGCACAGACATTATGAAGATTCTGCCGGCAAAACGAGCTAAAAAATGATTTTTAACGGTGAAATTTCAGAGGGGCGTAAGTTCGCAGGGTTTCTTTTGGAACAGGGGAATTATTCGTGAATTTAGGTGTAGGAGTATCTTTCGTTTGGGTATATGCAGGTGTTTAGGCAGCTAAAATGTTGAAAACGGCGAAAAAGGGGTTAACAAGTGAAATTTCGGGCAAATACCTGGTTTTATGGCATCGAGTGCGGTTCAGCAGGTTCAATGACGAACAATGGAGTTGAAATCATAGGCGGCAGTGGCTCGGATGATTAAATTCGAGCTTGGGCGACAAATCAACGTAAAACGACATGCACAACACTCCTGAACTGACCAATAAAAATGAAAGAAAATGATCATTTTCACATAATTTTATGAAAATTTGGGACTTTTGGCGCTTTTTGGTGATGACGTCAGCATGACATCATTTGGCGGGTAGCGGGTACGGCACGGTGACGTGGCTGCTGACTAGGACAATGACGTGGTAGAGGACAGGTTGGCAGGGTGATGACATGAGCGGATGTTGTGGCAATGACACAGGGCAGCGGTGGGCCGACGTGAACGTGACGTCAGTGGTGACGTGGTGCTAACGTCAGTGGGCGGAGGGTGGTTTATGGTTATCTCCCGCACCATCTTTGGCCCTAGGCGATATTGGGGAGGGGGCCTCCGATCATGCCGGGAGAGCGTCGCGTGGCGGGGTACGGTAGGAAAACTGCCCATCTCCCGGACGCTAAACTCCGGCAGATCGGGGCTTCAATAATGACTGCCCACCGTTAGATGCGCAGCGCGAGAGATCCGACGGTGGACGGGGCGATACGAATGGTGGACTGCTCTGGAGCGGGGCCCGCCCGAATTTAATATAATAATATGCCAGTGGGGGAGTGCAAACTTTGGATATGTGGGTTAATGGGTTATGCGCCGGCGGAGTTTAATGTTTAATTTAAACATTTAAACGAAAACTTAAAAAATGAGCGCAGAGGGTAGAATAATAAGGTTTATGAGCGAGGGGGTGGACTATGGTTATTACTTTAACCAAAGGTTAAATTAATTCCAAGGTTTAGGACGCGGAAGGGTTAATACTAGTCCCAAATGGACTAAATATTTCCCAAAACTGTGTTATATAGCTATATTTCTATGGGGTGGGGTACTTAATAATTTTTTTTGGGGTTTTTACATAGCTTCTTGTAGAACTAGGGGTGGGAAAGTAACTTAGGGAGCTAAATAGTAAAATCAGAAGTTAATATGACTTTGTGGAGTGAAACTGTAGGGGAAGATGCTAAGTTTATGAAGTGAAACTTAGACATAGGAAATGAATGGAGTGTGGAGTGAAGATTTTTACACAAGAAATGTGGCTTCGTTTCTTAAGAAAATTTCAAAAATTGACTTAGTATTTGAAAAAAATGCAGTGAAAGCAAGACTTGTTAGGCAGATCCCAGGGTCCTTGAGGGGATGTTAGTCAAAGAATTTTTAGGGAGAGTGAAGGGGAATTAGACATGCTTCCATAGTTATGTAACCAAACCACTGCCTTAATATTTCTGCCATTGATGAGATGGGCTTTCCTTGACAATACAAAAGGTGATCACCCACCTGCTTTTGCAATCTCAAGCTACCTACCCAGCCTAAAACACCTAGCATTTTTTCTTCCTTTTGATTGGGTGCACTTAGACTTGCAAACCCTGATTGTCCTTTTTCTTTAGACTTTCCTGCTATCTGAAACTACCCTTATCTCTTCCAAGGGCCCAAATTAAGCAGTTGGGCTCCTTAACTTCTCTACCTAGCTACTCATCCGCCAAGATTGAGCTGTTTGGACAGACATTCTTTCTTTATTCTACAACAGCAATTCAAACATGGCATGGTCCACATTGAGCTGTTGGGCCGCCCATCAAGTGTAATACAGAACAATACTTGCACATTATGGACTTGCAAATAAAATAGCAGTGGAATTTTGACTGGCCACTTTCCTGGTCCTTCTTTGGGGTTCGTTTTTATCATTCTTTCTGACCAATTTACTCTTTTTGCCCTTTGATTTTTCTTTAGGGCATACCCTCTTCACAGAGTATATATATATATATATATATAATATATATTATATATTATATAATATATATAATATATATATATATATTATAATATTATATATATATAATATATATATCTGTATATAAAAATATGGAACCTTTGCAGCATCAAAGATGAACATATTTGGCACTTCCACTGTCAATCATGAAAAATGAAACCTATTTGTATAGGAACGTAACAGTGGCTCCACTTGGGGATGGCTTTTCCTAGTGAAAAGCCAAGAACAGCAGGTCAGATTGCCTTATTTTTCAATTCTTGCTGTAGTCTGAAACTTCCTTGTCTTGGAGACCATTAATCTGAATCTTTGTAACCTGTATGCAGTACTTTTTTATGTTGATCTATGTGAAATTACAACCCTGCTTCTTGCTGGTTTCTCTGAGTGCTTATCATCATCTTCATACTTCCCAAGTACTTTTCTTGAATTCTTATGGTGGACTCAAAATATACATCAAAAATTGATGTAGTTCCCTGATTTTTCTACAAAATTTGTTGCATTTGGTTCCTTATCTAACTGCTGTAAATGAAAATGCTAGAAATACAAATATTTATGTGCAATATATAGCTGTGTTGTGTTCATCAAAGGGGATCGCATTCTCCCATTGACTGGGCCTTCCTCAGTGTTTGTGCCATCTAAACTCTTCAAAAAATAGGTGTTGTTACCTTGTACAACCTGAATAACAAATGGTCCTTCCAAAGGAAATCAAATTTCCCATGTTTCCCTTTATCTTCCCTCCTTGAGTCCCATTTCAGCACTTTGTTTCCTATGAAAAAATCTTCATCTTTTGTTCTTTTATCAAAGATCTTCTTGAGTTTATCTTGTAGTACCTAGGTTCTGTGATATACTTGTTCTCTTGTTTGCTGTAAGTGAATATTTTGATTGATCCTTCTCTGAATATCATTCGTCTCTGCTTGTATTTCTTGCAGCAACTTGACCACAGGGATTCCTAAAGAGGAGGGGAAAACAGCCTCTAGACCATACACCAATTCATATGGACTTGTTCCAATGGACCTTTTTGTGGTCAATCTGTCTGCCCATAGTGCATTCACAAGTTTTTTGTGCCAATTCTTTTTATTCTCTTCCAGGACCTTTTTGATGATGTTGATGAGACTTTTATTGGAGGACTCAGCTAGACCATTACCTTGAGGGTAATAGGTTGTGGAGTGACCTAAGGTAATGTGGTACCTATGACAGAAGTTGATCATTCTTTTGGATTTAAAGGCAGTCGCATTGTCTGTAATGATCTTTTCTGGATAACCAAATCTAGATAAGATATTGGTCTCTAGGAATTGTATGATGATTGAGTCATTGGCTTGCCTACAAGGGATGGCCTCTATCCACTTGGTAAAGTAATCTGTGGCTGTCAAAATCCATCTATGCTGGCCAAAAGATGAAGGGTGGATCTCCCAAATGAAGTCTAAACCCCATTGTTGAAATGGCCTTTCAGTTGAAATGGGTTTGAGGGGCAAGGGAAACAGATTTTTCTTGCCTTAAAAGATTTGGCATTTATGGCAAGACATTACAAATTTTTTCGCATCAGCAAACAGGGAGGGCCAATAAAATCCAGCCCTTAGGATTTTATCAGCTGTTGATTTCCAATACAAGTGTCCTCCACAGTCCCCTGCATGAAATTCCTTGAGGACTTTGTCAGTTTCATCCAATGTTAGACAATTAAGCAAAATACCTTCATGATTTTTCCAAAACAACACATTATCTATGATACAAAACTTTGAAGCTTTCATTTTCAAGAATCTCTTTTTGTTTTTGGATAACCCTGGAGGATCTTGCAGGTTTAACAATACAAAACATATGTCAGCATACCAAGGTGATTGTAAGAAGGCTTGATTGATCTGTGGAGTCGCCATCTCCTGTTCATTATCCAGTTCATTGATGTCAAGGGATTGGAAGTTGGTTTCAGTCATTAATTTGGCTAGCCCTTGTCCTTTTATGAGTTTTTTTGGCTTAATCTCAATATCATATTCTAAAATGTTGGCTATCCATTTTCCCCTTTTACCTTCAATTCCCTCTTGAGTGAGAATATCTTTAACCACTGCATTTGGAAATAGGCAATTATGTGAGAGTACAAGATATAAATCCTGAAATCCTTTATGGCCTTCACAAGAGCATATGCTTGCTTCTCCATGATTTGGTATTTGAGTGGGGCATCTCTAAGTACTTTGCTGAAAAAAGCAATGGGTTTCTCACATCCTAAGTCATCTTTTTGTAGTAGGACAACAACAATAGTATGCTCAGATGCAAAGGAAAAGATTATAAAATCTTTATCAAACCTAGGACTTGTAAGAACAAGAGTTCTTGTCAAAGCTATTTTGATTTCCTCAAAGGCCTACTTAGCTTCTATTGTCCATTTGACTTTAGAATCTTTCTTGAGCATATTATTCAACAGTCTTATTAGCTTAGCCAAATTGGGAATGAATCTTCTCAGGAAATTGATCTTGCCTAGAAAAGCTTGTAATTCTTTGATATTTCTTGGGTGAGGCACTTGGAGGATAGCTTGAATTCTGTCCAGGTCAATTCTTATCCCATGTTTTGAAATTATATAACCTAGGAGTTTGCCCTCTTCTAGGCCAAACAGTGATTTCTTTGGGTTCAATGATATGCCATATTTTCTACAAATTAGGAACACTTGTCTGAGATGTTTTAAATGTTCTTGGTCTGATTTTGAGAAAGCAGTAAGATCATCAAGGTATATGTCTAAGAAATCATGGATATCCTTAGCAAAGGCTATATCCATTGCTCTCTGAAATGTGGCCCCTGAATTTTTGAGTCCAAAAGCCATCTTCACATATTTAAAGGTTCCCCGGGGTGTTGTAAAGGCTGTTTTATCTTGGTCATCTGGGTGGACAAGAATCTGATTAAATCCTGAGAAGCCATCTAACAATGAGATCCTAGAAGCCCCCACTACCCTTTGTAGGATATGATCCATTTTTGGTAAGGGGTAGTGGTCTTTGAGAGAGACCTTATTCAAATTTCTCAGGTCAACACAAAGCCTTATCTCTCTAGTTTTCTTTCTAGTGGGCACTAGATTTGAAATCTACTCTGAGAACCTGATAGGTGCAATGGTTCTGGCTTCATACATTCGTTTAACTTCTTTTCAATGAGGGGAAGGAGGACAGGATTCACCCTTCTAAGCTTTTGTTTAAATTGTTTCTGATTTTCTTTCAAGGGTATAGTATGTTGGATGATTGAAGTATCATAGGACTTGAGGTCCTTATAACTCCAGGCAAAGACATCTTGGAACTCTTTAAACAAGTCAATGTATTTTAACTTCTGATCAGCAGGCAATGCTTTGGAGAGTTTTATCATTTTGGGATTTTCTGTGGTCCCAATATTACAGTCCTCAATTTCTGCATTGAGAAGTTGCATCTTTGGCTTTCTAGGAATGTCATTTGAGTCAAAAATATCTTCTAAGGGAGTTAAGCCTATGGGCAGGAAATTATCCTTTAGTTCGATTAATTCCGATTCTTCCTCAATCATTTCATCAAAATTTGTTTGTTTTAGCTTTTGTAAAATTGCACAGTCAAAGGTTGTTGGATGAAAAATCAGATTGGTTCTTTCAGCTGATATGCTTTGCTCACTTTGGTCTGTTTGCTATTGATCCTCAATGGTGCTTGTGTCAATGTTTATACTTGAGAATTCTACTTTCAAAGTCAGGAAATTATTTATTTGTGTATCATTTTCAAACACGTGCCAGTTTTTTACATTATTTGCGACAACAGATCGGTGTTTAATCTCAGTAGTGAAATGATGATTGGGCTCAAAAGGTAGTTTACAAGTGCTAGCAAAGGTTGCCAAGCTATGTGCATGTAAGTTACGGTGTCTTGGAATTTTAGTGAGCTGAAATTCTAAGAAGCTGTTAAGTAACTCAGTTGCTGCTCCTCTATAAGATCTCATCCTGAGATCATTTGTAACAAAATTTCCCTTCATCTGCTGTATAATCAAATCTGAATCCCCTAGAATGGAAAATTTAGTCGCCCCTAGACTTTTGATCAATTTGAGACCCAATAGAAGGGCTTCATATTCGGCCATATTGTTTGTGCATCTGAAATTTAACCTATATGCATGACCTTCAGCATGGTTATTTTGCATGTCGTGGATCCAAACCCCTACCCCTACTCCTAATTTGTTTATCGATCCATCAAATTCTAAGTATCATAATATTTCTTGGTTATGACCGGCCTTGAGAGTTGTAGAATCTTGTACAATGGGCAGATTGGGTTCTTGTAAGTCATGTACTATGTCATTTTCATTTGTTGTATCAATCATATCAAGGATTCTTTGATTATGGGCACAAGATTGTTCATCTATGCCTTGTGTTTGTGTAGCTTCCAGGAGTTTGACATTAGTTTTGGAACACATATCAGCATTATATAAAATGAATGAATCCATATCAGAATGCATAGAGTAGATGGGGAAGTTTTGGGGCTTTTCTTGACTGCTAACCACATATTTCATTAATGTTTCTCGGTATAATCTCTTTGGTTTCCCAAAGACTGAAATAGTGGCATACGACATGTCTAGTTGCAAAGATCCTTGGAGTTTGGCCCCCCAAGATCTTGATAAAAGCATACCATACTTGGGCGGAATATCCGCTACCACCACATCCATCAAAATTGTTTTAGCTGGATATAGGACTAATGATACACAAAGGTCCTTTATTAGGCCTAGATACCTGACCTGGCTGAAATCAAATGAGAACAAGTCTTTATAGGGTCTTGTGATGTCTAGATCGGGTCTTTCCATCACAGACTTAGGCATTAGATTATGGGAGGCTCCTGAGTCAAACATTGCATTATGTAACACTTTGTCATGAATGTTTAAGCTCACATAAAATGGTGGAACTCCTCCATTTCCTATTTTACCATTAACTTCAGGACCAAAAAATAATTATGGTTGATCATCTAAAACATTGACAACATCCCTATTCTCTGGTATTCGGAGTGACCTATTGATTTGTTGTCTATACACTTCATGTTTGGCCAGCTCAGAGAGAGGAAGAGCTATTTTAAGCTTACCAATTTCTGCTTCTAAATTGAAAGGCTTCTCCAATTGAGTCCTTGTGTTATGACTAGCAGATTTTTCCTTTTCAGTTGAATCTTCAGCAATCTTCTCTTGGTCGGGAGTATTGTTTTGAAGTACCTCTGTTTCGAAATTATCTTGAGGAATGTTGTTTGAATTTCCCTTTGTGGGAGGGAACATGAATGTCTTATTTTTAGGGGGTTGTGCATCTGATACATATTCCACAGTAACTTCTTTTGGGTCTGGCTCTGTTTTATCAGAGGATTCTGTGAGAGCAGCCTTATCTTTTGCTTTCTTTGGCTGTTTAGTATTCTTTAGTTTGGTAGGTTCAGGCACATCTATGGTTCTACTCCTTAATTTGTATTGTTTGTGAACTTCATAGACTGCTGCATCATAGCCTTCCCTAAAATCAAAGGACTCCCCAGATTTGGTTTGAAATTGGTTAAATTCATGGGCCTCTTGGTCATCTTGTGTTAGGAAAATTTATTGTTCGCTATCTAAACCCATTAAGTTGATGTGAGGGTACTCTGTGGGTTCACTAGAGGTTGAGGCCTCTGTATAATTCTCTTGAAATGGGGGTCTAATATTCTGATCAGGGCTAGCTCTTCCGGCATTTGGGTTTTGATTTTTTCTAAAATTTGGATTCCTGGCTGTGTTACTTGTTTTACCTTCCCAGGATGATTTTCTCTCAATAGTATCTACCCTATCTCCCAATCTATCCATCCCTTTGATGATTGCATCAAGTTTTTGCTCAAATGCTGAAGGTTCTTCTTTGAATGTTGTTCTTCTTTCAGTTCTAGCCCGATTTCATTTAGCAATCAGGTTTGCCTCCACACTAACAACTATATTTTGCATGTCTGCTAAGCTGGGAGGGGCTATTTCCCTTAACTGATATGCCATGTCAGGATCAAATCCATTAGGGAATTTTATCAAGGCCAAGTCAAGAGGAGGTCTAAGGTTCTGAGGAATGGCATTATAATCATTATCGAAACTTGCATAATAGTCTTGGACAGTTTCTTGTGGGCCCCTTTTTAAATTGTCATATTCAGTTAAAATGTGTAAAGGGTCTTTCTTCTTTTCCCATCTGTTTAGAAAGGATAGGTAAAGGGAATATGGATTAGCTATAGATTTTACAGCAAGTGTCCTAAACCAGGTCCTTACATCACCAGTTAGACTTTGGACAAAGATCTTCATTCTCACATCATTATCGTCAATTTCATAATTTTCAAAATAGTCTTGCATTTTCTTTGTGTGTTGCTGGGCTGTATGGGAGCTAGCACCATCAATATAGGTGATCTTACTTTGATAATCTTGTGGCATAGCCCCTGGATTGGCAAGCAACTGCAAAGGAGCAAAACAGTTGGTCATATTTACAGGGATAAATGGGGCAACAAGAGGAAATGGGACAGTTGGAACAACAGGTACAGAGGAAGAAATATGTGCAGTAGATGGAGGAGTGGAGAAGGTGCTTTGAGAAGTGGATGAAGAACTAGGGGAAGCAAGAGTAATGTGAGGATGGAATGAAGCTTTAGCAGGATTTGGGATATAATTCTGCTGAATGGTTTGAAGGTCTGAATCAGTAGATTTTTCTTGTTCTTCTTGTTTCTTAAGGGTCTTAGGGATCAAATAAGGATTTTCAAAAATAACTGGAGGATTTGGATCAGGATTTGATTTTGTATAACGAGTTTTCTTCTTTGGAGCCAGCTTCTAAATTTGTTTTTGGTGTTTTTCTGGGAATGTTTTACAATTACAGCTTTAGACAATATCTTACAGGAAATTCTTTTGGAACATGGGTGGCTTTGAGCTTTCCTTTGAATACGTTGAAACAGGGAAACTGATTAAGTCCCCAGTGGAGTCGCCAATGATGTTATCACTCAGGTTGTTCCCTGCCTCTTGAAGGGAATACGACCGAGGTAACCACTAACCAATCTTTTAGCTACAGGTCCTAGCCTACCTGCAACCAGAGAGGGCTCTCTATTTGTAATTTAGCTTTGTTTTGGAGTATTTTAGGCTAGTTGTGATGAACAGGGTTTGGTTTTAAGTTTGTTGGATGGTGATTTCAAACAGAGCTGGGGTGCAAGTATAAAACAATTTATTCCATTGGGAAATGGAGTCAATGAAAGTGTACTACTGAAAGTGTTTCCTAGGGAAATGGTAATACTACAGAGCAGGATAGGCAACCTAGGAACAATTTTTAAATCTGGAAATGATGGAACGAAGTTAGGGAATGAAAGGCAATTAAGAATATTTCATTATGCTGGAAGAGGGAAAGTGTATGAATATTACTCAGGAGCAATAGAGAATTCCTAAACAGTATTCAAAATGAAGGAATTAGTGCAAACATGAGCAGTTAAGAATTCATATTTATGACTAATCCTGAAGAAAACATAATTAATAGCAGAGATTGAACACAGGGTGCATTAAAACAAATCTTGTGCTATTCTTCTTCTCTGTTACCAAGATTATGAAACATATATGATTTTGCAAACACAGAAAATATAAACACAGTTCAGAATAACTTATTGTTCCATAGAATGACACAGGAATTCTGTAGCAGGTTCCAGAACATCCAATCCACCTTCAGATAGTTCAGAAACAGTGAACTTCAACAGCAATTTGTATTAAAACAGTCTGATAGTTTACAGCGCAGTCTAGAAAGAAAATCACCAACCCCAAATACATTCTATGGGGAGGTATATATACAAAAATGAGATACAAAATATCTAGTTAATGAGTCTTCATGCAATAAATTTCATCACCAACTCTTCAAAGGAAGTAGATGAAAGAAATAAATGCTGCAGTAAATATTAGTGTGCTGGCTGTCTATTTTGTCAAAGAAATTTGACTTTTTGGACCAACTGAGTCGGTTGAGGCTGCGCCTTTAATTTGCGATTTTTGGGCTTACTGTCCTTGTGCTTTTTTGAGTCACTGCTTCGAATTCCTCTACCTGTTGTCTTTATGCTTTGTTCGATGCCTGCGTACTCAATTTTGCTGACCTGTAGCTGACCAAAATCTGAAGCTGAAAAAAGAGGAAAAAGACCGAAATTACCTAGGCAAAATTTCCAGCATTGCTTGCCACCAATCCTCAGGAGGCAGCTTATGTCTTTGTATTTTTATGAGTGTTTCATTAGCCTATGTGTATCTATAAAAATTGGGTGGGACCTCAAACAGATGATTGATTTCATGCTCAATGTAAAACAGGTTTTCTAATTTACCATAAAGAGATTGTCCAGAGGGAGGTCCTGCTTCTTCTGAGGTACTTGAGGATGTTGTAATCTGATTGGAAACATAGTTATTGATCATGGTGGTATATTGTCCACAGGACAATAGTTTTCCAGCACTAGTCAATAGGTTGGGTAATCCTATGCTTTGTAATGCTGTCATTTTTATTTTGAAGTCATTTATTTCTGCCTGCATTTCCTGGCACTTTCTTTCTAGAGTCTGCACAAAATTTCTCATGGTCAGCACCTTTTTTGCTGTCAGAATAGTATCTATTCTACTACTGATGTCTAATGCTGCCAACTCCTCTTTGGTATGAGTGTTCAGGAAATGAATCATTTTATTGTCCTACTCATGCATATTCCCCAATGCTGCTCTGGCCCTCTGAGTTTCAAATTGAGCTAGGCCTATTAATTTGATTTGTTCATGTATGGCCTGAATTGATCACCATTGGTCAGTGATTGCTTGGCCAATTTTGGCCCACAAAATCTTTTTGATTTTAGCTAAAGTCTTGTCTAAGGTAAGCTCTTTCTCTAAGGACTTTATTTGTTGTCCAAGGCTTTTATTTCTCTTTGTTTCTCAGCCACTGTCATCTTGGACTTGTCATAGCTTGCCTCTAGCTTGGCCAACTTTTCTTTGGCCTCTTTCACCTCTGTCACCTGAACTTCTAGCTCTTTGACTACTTTCATCATCTCTTCCATACTCATGCTAGATTCTGGTGCTGTTGTTGCTGCTCTTGTTGTAGCATCTATAGTTGATGTAGTTGTTGTGGATGCTGAAATGACAGGAGGGATTGCTGTTGTTTGTGTGGGAGGAACAGTGACAACAGTTGGAGCTGTTTGAGGTGGCTGGGAGGTCGACTCTCCCTGCTTGCCTTCCAATGCTCTCTCCAACTCTCCCTCCATCTGTATTATTCTTTGATTCATCCTTATGAGTAGATCCATTGTATCATCAGCTTCTTTTTCTTGCACAAGTTCTGCAGCTTGAGGGTGGATAGTTGCAGGCAGCTTCACTTGTTTTTTGAGTTCAGCAATATCATCTTCTTTCTTCTTCATAAGGGCCTTGATTCCCTTGGCATCCTTAGGATCATGCCCTAGATCCACAATAATTTCCCCCAATGTCTTTATTCTGTTATCTTTGGCTGAGGAAGACATTCTCTCCAAATCCAACTGAGTGTTTGTGTTTTTTAATGATTCTTTCAGTTGATGGGCCAGCATAGCCTTGTCTGCTAGGGTGGCATAAACCATTTCACCTGTTTTCTTGTCAAGATCTATTTGTTCCATCAAGTGTATATCCTTGGGGAAGACCTCTAGGTTTGTCTTTATGTAATCTGCAGCTGTTTGGGGCTGTGGAACTTTAGGCTTGAAATGAGTTAAGATCATTTTCTCCTCCTTGATGTCATAAGTTGCCATTAATCTCTGCCATTTGGAAGGTGTTTCCTTGAGGAATTGATCATACAGTTGTACTCTTAACAACTCATTTTGGACCTTTATTTCCATGAAAGTTCCTTTAATGCCAGGTGGTTGTTTGCTTTGCTGCCTTGAGGAAGACACCTCCATACCAGGCTGCCTCTCTTGCTCTTGTTCGAATGAGCTAGTAGCTATTTGCTAGCTTGTTTCTCTCTCCCTCCTCGGGCTCTCTATGATTTCTTCACTAATTTCTTCCTCAACCTGAGGGTCAACTCTCTGTATTTTAGCTTTTGGTTGCTGTGCTGACCCACTTGGAGGTGTAGTCTCTTCCCTATCCCGCTTCTTACCTCTTTCCTCATTAAGAGGAGTCTGTAAGGCTGGAATCTGTGATGCCTCTAATTGTTGTGGAGGGGTTTTCCCTTGAGTTTGCTCCTTTGAGGTGGTGGGCTGTTCTGTAACTATTTCTTGCTTGGCATCCATCACTTCTTTTCCTTTTGCTGTACCTGTTGCTGATGTAGATGTTTCTTGGGTAGCTTGTGAAGCTACATCAGTGGATGTGCCCTCTCCAACTTGGTGTGGCAGTCTGAATGTTACCTGCTAAAAAGAATCCAAGTCAAGAGTTTTTTCCAAATCTTTGACATTTTGCTCCATTATTTCTTCTTGAGTGAGTTCTTCAATTAATGTGCCTTACACCCACTCATCTTGAGTAGAAAATTACTCAATCTGTGGGACTTTACAATGTTCATATGATGTCAGCCTATATTTTACTTTTCTAGCACTGATAAAGCCATCGGGGTCATAAGGGACCCACCAGAAACTCCTTTTTAGCTTAAGTTTCTCCCCTAGTATTTGATCAGCATCTTGTCAACCTTCTTTCCTATTCATAATAAAGGGGCCTAGATGGTCTTTGAATTTCAGGCGAGCTTTCTTCTTGGCACTATGAAAATGAGTGATATCTGAATTGATGAGTTGCCTATAATATTCCAAGGTAAACAGTCTCATTGTACATATCTTTGGAGCCTGTAGGGACAGAGCTCACAGCCATAGATTCTAATGACAGTGTGATTTTGGTAGAGATACCAATCACCTATTTTGTAGTTCTTGGACAACTGCAATATCTTCTGCATGTCATATGATAATCTAGGAGGAGGAGTTCTTTTCAAGAGGCAGCAGACTGGGTAAACAAATTGGTCAATGAACTCACAATAAGAGTAAGGAGAGTTTTGGACCTGATGGAAGACTGATGACCAAAAGATGACAGACCTTCTTTCACCCTTTGAATCTAACTTCTTCATGGGACATTGGAAACATTCTGACTGGTAATACATGAACAAATGATAGATATAGGAAGAATACTTGAAGAGTCCCTCCCTATCCAGTTTCACTAGTTGGTCATACATTTTATTGGCAATGAACTTGGCATAGTTGTACTTGACAGCAGGGTGCTGTCCTAGGCTATATGCAGACAATAGGACCAACATTGTTTCATCAATGCGCTCACTTGTTTTAAAACCAAGCACAGAGGATATCATATATACTAGCAGCTTGCCCACCTCATTAAAATTGACATATAGGAAAGGAGGTGGCTCTGTAGGCTAGCGGTCTGCCCTGATGAATGTCTTGGCAATTCTGGCAATCTCAGAGCTAGAGAGCTTGGGGCCTTCATCCAGCAGGTATTTCATAGAAAAAGGGACCAGAAGCTGAGTTTGCTTAAGATTTAGTATTTGGTTAATGGAATCAGGAGTGCTATGGAAGAGTATGCTCCCAGATGGAGACTTGACAGCTCTTTGAGTTGGGTCATAGTTCACAGCACATAGATGGATTATCTCAGGAAAAATATTGACAGAAGGGAGGAATTAAATAGGCAGGTTTGATTCCCATATCCCATACATGTCACAGTTGCTCAAATAACTATTTCTCAACTGGAAGAAGGTCTGCAAGTGATTTCTGTCCCCAACCAAATCCCGAATGAGGTAATCCCTATCAGCTAGAGGCATTTCTTCAAGCTCTTTGTTAGGTGCATTGATAGGAGCAATGTTTAAAGCTATTGGAGTGGCCATCTTGAAGTTTTTTCTGTGTTTGTATTCAGAATAAAGATTAGTGGAATAGTGGACTAAGGAAAACTGCTTCTGAGGATTTGCAAAGGAGCTACAGACTGAGTTTAGATGAGGTAATGGCCTTCACTGTCTGCAGCTATCATAAAGAGGCAAATTTACAGAGTTCAAACAGGCTTTTCTTTTCTTTGATGAATTCACTGGGTTGATAAGCTATGTTGGCAAAATGCAGAGGGAATAAGAATGTCTTTTGAGCCAAATAGGTGGAAGTTTGTAGAGGAATTTTGGTAAAAGGGGTCAATGGACGGGCAGTATGAATATTTTGCCGGCAAAACGAACTAAAAAATGATTTTTAATGGTGAACTTGCAGAGGGGCGTAAGTTCGAAGGGTTTCTTTTGGAACAGGGGAATTATCCATGAATTTAGGCAGAATTTAGGTGTAGGAGTATCTTTGGTTTGGGTATATGCAGGTGTTTAAGCAGGTAAAATGGGGAAAACAGTGAAAAAGGGGGTTAACAGGTGAAATTTCGAGCAAATACCTGGTTTTATGGCGCCGAGTGCATTTGAGTAGGTTCAATGACGAACAGCGGAGTTGAAATCATAGGCGGCAGCGGCTCGGATGATTAAATTCGAGCTTGGGCGGCAAATCAACGTAAAATGACATGCACAACACTCCCGAACTAACCAATGAAAATGAAAGAAAACGGTCATTTTCGCATAATTTTATGAAAATTTGGGACTTTTGGCGCTTTTTGGCGATGACGTCATTTGGCAGGTAGCGGGTACGGCACTGTGACGTGGCTGCTGACTAGGACGATGACGTGGTAGAGGACAGGTTGGCGGGGTGATGACGTGAGTAGATGTTGTGGCAATGACACAGGGCAGCGGCGGGCCGATGTGAACGTGACGTCAGTGGTGATGTGGTGCTGACGTCAGTGGGCGGAGGGTGGTTTATGGTTTTCTCCCGCACCATCTTTAACCCTGGGCGGTATTGGGGAGGGGGCCTCCGATCATGCCGGGAGAGCGTCGCGTGGCGGGGGTATGGTAGGAAAACCGCCCATCCCCCGGACGCTAAACTCCGGCAGATCGGGGCTTCAATAATGACCGCCCACCGTTAGATGTGCAGTGTAGGAGATTGGACGGTGGACGGGGTGATACGAATGGTGGACTGCTCTGGAGCAGGGCCCGCCCGAATTTAATATAATTATATGCCAGTGGGGGAGTGCAAACTTTGGATATGTGGGTTAATGGGTTATGCGCCGGCGGAGTTTAATGTTTAATTTAAACATTTAAATGAAAACTTAAAAATGAGCATGGAGGGTAGAATAGTAAGGTTTATGAGCGGGGTGGACTATGGTTATTACTTTAGCCAAAGGTTAAATTAATTCCAAGGTTTAGGACGCGGAAGGGTTAATACTAGTCCCAAATGGATTAAATATTTCCCAAAACTGTGTTATATAGCTATATTTCTATGGGGTGGGGTACTTAATAAATTTTTTTGGGGTTTTTACAAAGCTTCTTGTAGAACTAGGGGTGGGAATGTAACTTAGGGAGGTAAATAGTAAAATCAGAAGTTAATATGACTTTGTGGAGTGAAACTGTAGGGGAAGATGCTAAGTTTATGAAGTGAAACTTAGACATAGGAAATGAATGGAGTATGGAGTGAAGATTTTTACACAAGAAATGTGGCTTCTTTTCTTAAGAAAATTTCAAAACTTGACTTAGTATTTGACAAAAATGCAGTGAAAGCAAGACTTGTTAGGCAGATCCCAAGGTCCTTGAGGGGATGTTAGTCAAAGAATTTTTAGGGGGAGTGAAGGGGAATTAGACATGCTTCCATAGTTATGTAACCAAACCACTGCCTTAATATTTCTGCCATTGATGAGATGGGCTTTCCTTGACAATACAAAAGGTGATCACCCACCTGCTTCTGCAATCTCAAGCTACCTACCCAGCCTAAAACACCTAGCATTTTTTCTTCCTTTTGATTGGGTGCACTTAGACTTGCAAACCCTGATTGTCCTTTTTCTTTAGACTGTCCTGCTATCTGAAACTACCCTTATCTCTTCCAAGGGCCCAAATTAAGCAGTTGGGCTCCTTAACTTCTCTACCTAGCTACTCATTCGCCAAGCTTGAGCTGTTTGGATAGACATTCTTTCTCTATTCTACAACAGCAATTCAAACATGGCATGGTCCAGATTGAACTGTTGGGCCACCCATTAAGTGTAATACAGAACAATACTTGCACATTATGGACTTGCAAATAAAATAGCAGTGGCATTTTGACTTGCCACTTTCCTGGTCCTTCTTTGGGGTTCGTTTTTATCATTCTTTCTGACCAATTTACTCTTTTTGCCCTTTGATTTTTATTTTAGGGCATACCCTCTTCACATATTTTTTTTTTTTTAATTCTCTCTATCTGTATGAAAAATATGGAACCTTTGCAGCATCAAAGATGAACATATTTGGCACTCCCACTGTCAATCATGAAAAATGAAACCTATCTGTATAGGAACCTAATAGGCTACTCCATATAAATTTCTTCCTCTAATTCACCATGAAGGAATGCAGTTTTTATATCTAACTGTTCACATTCTAGGTCTAAAGTAGCAACTAGACCAAGAATGACTCTAATGGATGACATTTTAACAACAGGTGAGAAAATTTCAGTGAAGTCAATACCTTCTTTTTGGGCAAAACCTTTCACCACCAGACTTTCTTTATACCCCTCCTTCTTTTCGTCACCTTCATGCTTAATCCTGTAAACCCATTTGTTTTGTAGAGCCTTTCTACCTTTTGGGAGGTTTACCAACTCCCAAGTTTTATTTTCCAACAAAAAGTTCATTTCTTCTTCCATTGCTTTCTTCCATTCTTTACTGTGCTCGACTTTATAAGCTTCTTGAAAACAATTAGGTTCACCTTCATCAGTCAACAAAATATAGTTTGAAGGAGGATACCTTTGTGAAGGCTTATGAGGCCTAGAAGATCTGTGAACCAACTGTGGTGGTGCATTATTAGGTTGAATCTCCTGTAAAGGTTCCTGCAAGATTCCTTCTTCTTGTTGTTCATATTTTCTACTTGTTGTTCTTCATGCTCCTAAATTTGTTGTTCATTTTCTTGTATTGGTGGTATGTTTTCTTACTACTCTTCAAACCTGTCAATAACCTTCTTGACCTCCAGCTCACCTACAATCCTCTTGAACATTTCTGACTCATTAAATATAACATCCTTGCTTCTAATAATTTTATGTTTGACTGGATCCCATAGATGATAACCAACATCTTCATCCGCATATCCTAAAAAAATGCATTTCATAGATTTATCATCTACCTTAGCTCTATTTTCTTTGGGAATATGTACAAATGCTTCACATCCAAAGATTTTCAAGTGAGAATAATTCAAATTCTTACCATTCCAAACTTCTTTAGGGATATCGCCATCCAAGGCTATAGTTGGAGATCTATTTATGAGGTAGCAAGCAGTCCTGACTGCTTCAGCCCAAAAATTCTTCTCCCAACTAAAATTAGACAACATACTTCACACCTTTTCCATAATGGTGTGATTCATCCTTTCTACGACACCATTCTGTTGAGGAGTACTAGGCACAATCTTCTCATGCTTTATGCCAAACCTGTTACAATATTCCTTAAATTCATCTGAGCAATATTCTCCACCATTATCTGTTCTTAAACACTTCAGCAATTTTTAGTTTCTCTTTCAATAGCAACATGGAATTTTTGAAATATTCCAAACACTTCACTTTTACTTTTCATAGGATATTCCCAAACCTTCCTAGATGCATCATCTATAAATGTTACAAAATATGATGTTCCTCCTAATGATTTGATGTTAACAGGCCCAAACACATCTAAGTGTACCAATTCTAACACATTTTTCTTATTGTCATGGCCACCTCTAAGGAATGAAACCCTTCTTTGTCTTCCATATATACAATGGTCACAAAGATCAAGATTGTACGATTTCAAACCTGGCAATAATTTTTTGCCAACAAGGATTTTTAATCCCTTCTCGCTCATGTCACCCAAGCGCTTATACCACAGATCTGCTGAATTTCCTTCTTTTGTGATAGCAGCCAAATCTGATTTTCCTATCAGTATCTTCAATGTGTATAATCTTCTTATCTTGGGTCCTTTGGCCACGACCAATGCTCCTTTGCTAATTTTCCAGCCTCTTTTTCCAAAGCTTGTGAAATAGCCTTCATTATCCAGTTGTCCCATAGAGATTAAACTCATGCACATTTCTAGTTCATGCATGACTTGTTTCAACAATATATCTGGTCCATATTTCATCTTGATCTAGACATCTCCCACTCCAACAATACTGCAAAAATGATTATTCCCCAAATGCACTCTACCATAATCACCAGGACTATATGAAACAAAACTATCTTTGCATTGGATTACATGGTGAGATGTCCTAGAGTCAAGGATCCAATCAAAGCTATTACTAGATGTATATACACATGCATCCTCTACTGAAACAGTAAACAACACATCACCATATGTGGCTATAACAGTAGTCTCACCTTCATTTGTGTTGGATGACTTGTGATTTGTATTAGATGGTCTCTGATCCTTTTGTCCTTTCTTCCAAAATCGACAGTCTTTCTTCATGTGCCTAGGTTTGCCACAATGAAAGCAGATGATCCTTCCTCTCCTTGATTTTGATCAGCCTCTCGATCTTGATCACCCTTTCCAGCCTCGATCCATTCTCCTACCATGATCAGCTAGAGCTAGAGCCTCTCCTCGCTGATTTTCCACAATTGACTTTTGTCACAAATCCTCATTCATTAAACTGCTGCTGACATCATCAAACTTCAGGGTCCTTGTAGTTGTTGACATGCTCATAGCTACAATTAAATTTTCCCAACTGTCTGGCATAGAGCACATTAACAATATGACTCTAATTTCATCATCTAAAATGATTTTAAGAGAGGCAAGTTGATTAGTAATAATATTACATGCATTCAAGTGCTTAGAAACTGAACCACCCTCCTTCATTTTTAGATTATAAACCTTCTTCATCAAGAACACTTTGTTTTATGTTGTGTTCTTCTCATATAGATCATGGAGCTTCCTCCATAATCCTCCTGTCGTCTTTTCTCTAGACACATTGAAATAAACATTCTTTGGTAAATTTTTGCGGATTGTTGCAATCGGTTTTCTATCTAGCTTATTCCACTCTTCATTTGTGATCAATGAGGGTTTCTCTTTTGTGCCCTCAATCGGCAAATATTGATCCTTTAAAATCAATATATCCTCCATCTGTGATTTCCATAGGGCAAAATTAGCCCCGCTCAACTTCTCCATATCTGTAACTTCTGTCTCCATTTTCAATCAAATTCACGCTCCGAAACACAAAAACTCCACTTAAAAATAAAACTTTAATTATTACTCTTAAAATTTTAGTAATAATACCTTCCTCCTTTTAAAATACCCTTTTAAAAATTCCTGCTCCTTTTTAAAATATACTTTTCAAAATTGCAACATATAATTATTTATGTTTCATAATAAATATAAAAACATATATAATGTTTTAACCTTTTCGCATTTCACACATACATATGTTGGTTTGAGAAAAAACATGATGTATACATGCAAGCTTGATGTAAAAAAAAACTTACAAACACCACGTTTCAACTCCAATCTCCACGGATCTCCACGTTTCAAACTCCAGCAACACGTTTCAACAACTCCAGAGGTAAGAATCAACATTTTAACGAACGTTGCTAGAGTAAGTTAGTGGCACTAAGCGGTTTGCACAGTGTATATTCGACCCTAGCTCTGATACTAGTTGTTAGACCAGAGCATACATAACACATAGTGGATTCATACTCAGAGACTTAGATGGAAAAAGCAAAGAATAATTCAGAGAGACAGACAAATGGAGAAACAACAAGATTACTCAATTAGAAACAACGAAATAGATAACACAATCACTGGAGAACAGAAATCACTTTGCATTACATAACAGGCTTGGGCCTTGGGTTGCCTTCCTTGGCTAGAGAAATTACAAATTTGTAGAGGCAGAAGAAGGATCTAGAATCATGTATGTGATTCAAATGGAGATCTGGAATGATCTAAAAACTAATGACAGTGTAGAAAGATCTAGAATCCCGAAGATCTAGAAACTAATGGCAATGTAGAAGTATCTAGAATCCTGCATGTGATTCATGAATTTGGCTTCACACTTAACAAAAACCAGTTTAACGACACAAATCAAAAGTTGCACAAAATTTTCACCAAATTTAAACAAGAAATTCGAAAAACCCCAAAAATAATATTTTAATTCTACTCCACATTTTTAATAGATTTATTTGTTTTTTGTTTTTCATTTTGTGGTGTTTGTTTATATGGTTTGACTTTTCTATATATTATTAAATATTAAAATAATAATTTTTTTTATTTAGAATTTTAAAAAATAAACTTGTTTTGGTTTTGAATTTTAATTAATAATATATTATATATTATATATATAATTATTTTCTCTCTCACCCCATCGTTATTCTATTAATTATGTTTTTAAATAAAAAGTAAACTATCCATTCATATACTTCAGATATTTCTATGGTGTTTTTATATGCTTAATAACCAAAATAATATCTTAATTGAAATTTAAATAGGATTGAGAATGTCTTAATAAAAATAAAACAAAACAGTGATGGATATTGTTTTTTGTTTGAACAAAAGGTTGTACTACATTTTACTAGGAACAACATAAAATAGCATCAAATATGGTGAAATCCACGATTTTTGTGTTAGTCATTAATCATATTTTTTTTTAAGGAAGATGGGATTATTTTAGGATTCCTTGTCAAGGGGGTTATTTTATATTTTCGCTCTGTAAATATTTTTTTTGTAAATTGTTTATTTATAATGCTGAGACATTTTAAATCTAGAATGTTTGTGAATAAGAAAACTTTTCATAATATTTAGTAGTAGGTGTTGTTCTTTTTTAAAGTTGAAAACCCAACGCTTGTATTTATGGAATCATTTAAAATTATTCTTATTCATTTATTTATTTTTGGCCTGAGTTTGCCAATAAAGAAGATTGTTGTAGTCTAGCTTTTTGTCGATATTTCAATCTCTTTTGGGAAAGGAGCATCTCAAACGAGGAAAGCTAGAACCATTAGAACAGATAAATGATTTAATTAGTATTGGAAAACCAATATTGGAATGACATCTATTACACTATTAACTATCTGATTATTCTGTACGACTACATAAGAACCGAGAGATGCATTCATAAAAGATACACAAAACCGAGAGATGTATTCATAAAAGATACACAGATACAACATAAAAGAGACAGGGAATTTTAAAAAGGGTCCATATGATTATTGAGTTAAGTAACACAAAATTTCCTAGAACTCCTTTCTTTATTAATATTGCTAGCCCTTACATCAAGGATCAAAATCTATGTAACCTTATTAGATCAAATACTACACCAGACTCTACAATACATCAATAAAATTTCTTGTGTAGATATAGAGTTCTACAAGAAGGTAGTAGCAACAATGGATAACATATGGATAAGAGGTTATATATATGGAAAAAATTATCGATTTGTTCCTCTATATCTTCTTTTATAGGGTCGTTCACTTGATTTGGTCCTCACAGAGGCTTCTTCATCCCGCCTTTGATTTGGTCCACTTTAATGAAATCTTGGTGCCTTTTCCCTTTTTCCTGTTGATCCCTTCAAAATTAACCCAACTTTCCTATTTGCACATGCACGCTTTCCTATTTTTAATGTTGCTCGGGTCCCAATATTTAATTTGCTACCGCATTCAGGTTTCCAGTGACTTACTTCTGGTGGATTTATCTATTTTTCCTCCAAAACTATTTTGTAACCCTACTTCCCATATTTCTCCAAAAGAAAAATGATTCAACAGGCTCAACCATAATCTATTGACTTGCCCTTGAGTCAAATTTTCACTTGTGCATCTGATCCTTGATTTTTCTATGCTTCATTGCTTGCAGTTGTTTCTCGTTCAAACAATGGACCCAACTCTAGTACTTTCTTCAGCACATCATATTTAAAATATGTATAGGAAGAAACCACAACATTCCATGTATCAAACATAACAAAAACTTGACCCAAAAACCATGTAGTGGTCTCGGCATTAGGTTTAACAGGTTAGGGATGGATAATTTCCTGAATTTGTTCATCAAAATTCAAAATGAGAGCCTACAAGCTAACAAAGTGATTTTTCACAACTGGACGAAGGTCTCATAGCATTCGCTTGGTGACCTATGAGGCATCATCTATCTAGTTTATCTTGGCATCTAATTCATCTTCTTTCACCAATATTTATTTATGTTGTTCCAAACTCATAGACTGAGCAAAGAGATGCTTCACATTCTCACAAAGCAGATAAGTGGGCTTATTCCTTTGGGGAAAAACACTGCTCTAGTCATAGACTTGACAGAAAGTATCTCAAGAATTATGCATAAATTGTGAGAGGATCTCTATGACTACTGATGCAGAAACAATCTCTTAAACAATTTTCTCACGGTGCTAGGTTGATGGGTCTGGGAGTGCCTGAGAAATTTTATTGACAGTGGCCTATAATTTTTGACTGTGAGCAACCAACTTCAGGCAAGATGATCCAACAAAGTCATAGCATTTAGTGAAGGAACATGTGGTAAAGTCTTCAGTTTGTTCAACAACAAACTCGACAAGGTTTGGCCACATATACTAAAATTTGTCACTCATATAAAAAAATGGTTGCTCCAACTGAGCTTCATATATGTGCAACTAATCACGCTCGCTTGTAACCAAGGCAAGTTGTTGCTGATGTTTATCATAGGTGGAAAAATGATTGTTAGTGGTTTTATATGTTTATATTAATTTCCCTTCACTTAAAATGTCAATCAAGGTTCATAATCTTAGAGCTGCAAAATATCACAGTTCTAGGTAGAGATCCAACTATCTAATCCACACTCTATTTAATCCTAAGATCAACTTAGTACTGAATGAAGTACCAAATAATCAAACTGAAGTCTTTGTCTTAACTCTTAGTTAAAAAATCATTCAACTACTTTGATCAATCCCGCTGATGTGAAGAAACATATTAATTCCCTTCTTGAGAATAACAATATATCAAAAGAATTGAATTACTCTAATGATATGAGATTTATATCTAATGTAATTTCACAAATATGCATCGATACAAGTTTTATATCTTATTTGAAGGAGATATAACAATAATATATCTCAACTTAATCCTAATCCCAATCAAATAACTCTAACAAAGGCTTAACTCAAACAAACTCATTCCCTTAGAATTCGAACCCCAATGTTTTCACTCAAACAAAATCTCACTCAACTGGTAACAAATTCTAATTCTAGCAATAACTGATAAAAAGAGGAACACCATTGAATTTGAGGAGAATAAAGCATCATTCAAGGAAAATCCACAATACTAATCACACATCGTGTACTTCTGATTTGAAAATTAAGTAGAAGAAATATATCATAAGGATGAAGGAATTCAAAGTTCAATTCCTTGTTTAATGAAAAGCATCTTATTCCTAAAGTCTCACTATACTTTAACTACTAATTTTTTGATTACATAGTCCCTTGTTCAAATCAAATATCCAAATAGAAGTTTTAATTCATATATAATTTGAGTATTCCTTTCCAAATCATAGATTCTATAAGTCAAAATGTTTCAACTCAAATCTAAAGACTATTCTTTCAATTTCTTTAATGGCAAGAATTTCATAATTCAATACTTTATGTTCAAATTATAAATCTAAGGAACAAATTTAAATATTGTATCTTATATTAAAAAAAAAATACGAGACAAGGAATATAAATATGAGTAGCTAAAAATCCCAAATGTTCGAAAAATGAAAAATTCAAATGCTCTAGCATCATATTCTAATCACACTCATAATATCAAATTTCCAAGGAAAAGAAAACAAAAAACCTACTGCAAGTATTCTAAACTAATATATGTATTCCTATTCTAGCTAGAACCAATTACAACTTAGCTGAGATCATTAGTGTTGCAAGTGAGACCACAATAGGGCTTTTGGTTGACAACCCCAATAGAGCAGAGGGAAAACCACAACAAGAGATGCAGAGGCAATCAACCTAAATGCTTATTCTACTGAACTGTGCAGGAGTGTCCTTACCCGGATGTCCTATGTTTGGGTAGATCTCGTAGGGTGCAAACCCTGAGCTTCTCCTGATGTTCTTGAAACCTAAAAACTATTCAAATGGAACATACACAACAATATAAAAACAAATCATGTTCATGATATTAACCTTAAATCATATAAATGAATGACCAATTATACATCAATATAAAATTCATGAACGAATTACAACATAAATTTATAAATAAACACATTTAATATCGAAAACAGAACAACATTCCTTTTATTGAAGTTAGCTACAAGTAAAGTGGAGAAATACGACCTCAGTCATTCTCGGGATCCAAGAGGAACCGTGCTCTGGGTCCGTCCTTTCCCGGCCTTCAGCAATATTCCTCCATCACCAATACAATGATATCTCAAGCAAGATGAAGGATATCTATAACATGGAAAGAAGGGTTTCCTGAAGCTATGGGGAGTGTTGGAGGCACAGGGATTCGTCAGAGTTGATTAGGGATAATCTCACTATAGTATCAATATCTCATATCTTCTCCCCTAAGGCCTTCCCATGGAGGTTTATTTATACTTCTCCAAATTAGGTTTTCAGTTGGGAAACAATTGGGTCATGGGCAATAGGAGGAGAGTAACAGGTAAAACCAATGAACTCCGTCCAAAATTAAGGAATTTTAATTTTTTTATGTGTTTTAACACATCTACATGGATTGGGTATCCACTGACCTGTGTGTACATGCTTTTATCATAGGGAAAACTAGTGTATAGGGAAAAAAACATTGTTTTTTAAGTTTTGGACCAGGTGTTGAAGGAGGGGTTTCCCTAGGCCATAATCAGAGCACCAGATCTACCAAAAGTGGTATATGGTGCTATAAAAATTAGTGGGCCCTGACAATGGCCTTACACAAGTTAAACTACAATAATAAGCTTATAAATTAATAACACATCAACTCAGGAAATAGAAGCCGAAATCGCTATATTAACAATATTCAACAATACATATGTACGCAGTTCCAAGCCGAAATAAAAAAAAGTTTTGAAAATGTATTACAACCATTGTTCTGTCCTCTCCGTCGTTAACCATGGAGTACTACTAATTATAGTTTTTAAAGAGATCATGGCCTAAATAAAAATTAAGTAAATTAACAAGGAAAATAATACAAGATATGATCTATACTTAATTAAGACAAAGAAAATCTTGAAAATCACTCATCCAGTCTAAAATATCCACGAAAACCTATTGTAGTACTATTATTGGGAGAGAACGTTTTCACTTATATCAAAAGAAACATGAGAAGATAACAATGTTTCTTGGGAATCATTATCTAGTTAGCTCTATAGAATTCTAGAACATGATACTGAATCAAGTGCAGGACCAACAACTAGGAGGGGCAAAACAAACTTAAATGCTTGTCAACCAATCCAATCTTCCAATCCCTTCAAGTTCATATCCTCATTCTTAGGAATCCTAGTAAATTTACAACCATGTTTAGTCAAAATAATATAAACTCACTTAACATCTATCTATATTAACCAAAGACAAATGAAAATAGGGCTAATTTGTGACTTTAACTCCATTCAATAATTAAGACCATTTGACAAGGATAAGGTAGTTGTTGAGGTGTCAAAAAGGGTGAAAATGGAACAGAGTATCATAAGAGGTAACAAGATAGGGTTTCCAAAAAGAGACAAAATTAGGCCCCAACATCCCCCATGCCAAATAGGATCCCTACTCTCGTGTAGCTCTCTTCTTACAAAATTTATTCAGACATCAAAATTGGGGCCAACCTTGCTTTCAGATTGCTACTACACTAACCAAAATTTACAGGTCATGATCATTCACTATTTTCTATTATCGAAGTCTCTAAATCCTATCACAGAAAATGTATATTCGAGTGGATCTCAATTGTCTCACCTTCTGGCGCAACAATTTCTTGTTTTTCACTGTTAGTTTGTCATTTTTTAATTTCAAAGCCAAGTATTGGGCCTTATAAAACTATTTCTCTTTTTTACCATTTTTGTACAAATCCTTGAAGTTATGAGCTTTTTCCTTTAGTATAAGATTCTTCCTCTATAGCTTATAAACCCAACACTATAGATCTTTATTAGCTGAATTGTAGAAATTATGTTGTATATTTGGAACTACTCATGAAGTTTTAATCAAAATCACAAAACACAAACCTACTCTATTGCTCTACAGATGTTAATTCACAATTTAGAACAAAAATATCAGACATGCAATAAGAAATAATACACATGCACAAAGTAGTTTTCCTGGCAAAAGAAATCTATTGAATACCCCAATGCCTTCTTGCATTAATCTGATGAACAAAGGTGTATAAAAATTTCTTTGCTAAACTAAGCACAACCTACAAGTGAAGAAGCTATCTCTCTACTCATTAAGAAGCTCTAACCTAGACTTAGTCAATTTATGCCTTTTCTTGAGCCCATATTACCTTGTGCAATTCCCTGAGGAAATAGGCCCCTAGTATTTAGGAATTTCATCGAAAATGCTTGGGAAATTCCTCAGGGTTGATCACATGACTAATACAATAAAATATGCACTCAATCTAGTCTATAATTAATTGTATGATGCCTTAGAATATCTGCCATAGGTGGCGAACTCAAATTCATTTGCATGCATGAACTAATTTAGTTGCATGCATAAGGTAACTGGATGATGTTTGAGCTAAATTGTTGTCCTACTACTCAACTGACCACTCACTAGTTCTATTGACTATTGGAACTAGTTTATCTGAGTATAACTAAAACTAACTAAACTATATTGCTATAAATTAGCAATAAACATATGAAAACTTATCTACAACTGATTAACTCAAACTTACTGAGTAAACTATGTGACGCAAGCCATTTCACACAAGCTAACTACATCCAAGCTTTCTCTTGATGTGAAAATTCATTTTTTTCTCAACTTAATCAAGGAAAAATCAAATTGAGAATTTCTTGCTGCAGTTTTCACCACTCCCTCTCAATAAGAAATGGATTATCAACCACCCCTATCCCACACTTGTGGAATGTACTGCATGCAACACCTTTCAATATTTTTTCTTCTACTGCAACATTTGTAACTTAGAAGTATAAAAAAAAAACACCGAATCAATTGTGTCTACAACTGTCTACTAGGAAAATTGTTCTATTGTTGACTCTGCTATTGAGCTTCCTTCTCTATTTTTAACACTCCTATGCACTCCTCAGTATTTGACTGACACTGATCCTCTTCCTACTGAATTTTTTCGGCCCCTGTAGTAAGGTAATGATCCATGAGGAGAATTCCTCAATGGACCCTATCGAAAATTCTGCAAATCTTGGACTAACAATCTACATCAATCAACCTGATTCCTGGAGGTATAGATCCATATTCTCCCTCTACCCACTTATCTAGAACACTTATTTTACTAGAGTTGTCTGACTAGTCCTCTTCATCATCATCCTCCGGGTCATCCAAACTGCCAATTGGCCGAGGCTCCATCCTGAGAGGAAAATCATGCTCCCTCTCAACCACAACATCTCTAATCCCTTCCTTTCTCCTCGAGGATGTGCATGCATATTCCTCTAATGTGTAGAGGCTCTTGATCCTAAAACCAAATTAATTTATTTGACATGAAGTAAGATGCTTGAGGTACACCTTCCCATCGTTGAAGACTATCTCATACCCTTTGTCTTCAATCCTCAATTTGTTCATCAAATCAATTTTCTTGGCTTCATTTCTCTTTTTGAATAGCTCATGAAGGGTCTTCTACATAGAAAATGGAGTCCCTTTTCAATGTAATTTTCAGACTCTGTAGTCTCTCACACCCTTTAGGATTCTCCTCCTGAATCTAACTATGTCTTTCTTCCACTGAGGAAGGTTTCGGGCATCAGGTGATCCTAGTTTTATAATGTTTTTTTTGACATATTGTAGCAATTGATTATCATCCAATACCACCTACATGCAATTAAAATATACCACCTACATGCAATTAAATTAGAGCTACCTTCCAAGGCATACTTTAGCCTCAACCCATTGAAGGTCATCTTTCCAACTTTGTAGAGATATTTTTGCACTGAATTGCAAATTCGAACCTCCTGAGAAAAGACATTGAAATTACTACTCTAATGTCAATCCCGCTCTAATACCATGTAGAAATTATCGTGTATATTTGCAATTGATCATGAATTTTTAATAAAAATGAGAAGACACAAAGGTAGTCTACTTCTCTATGAAATTTAATGTAGAATTTCGAACAAAAGTCATAGACATGAAATCCGCTAAAATTCCAATGCTTGCTTGCATTAATCTCATGAACATAGATGTATTACAATTTAGTTTCTCAACTGAGGACAACCTTAAAGTGAATACCTAGACTTACTCAACTGCTTCCTCTACTTGAGACCCTATTTCCTTGTGCAAATCCTAAGCAAATAGGCCCTTATTATTTAGGAATGTCTTCCAAAATGCCTCACAATTCCTCAGGGTTGATCATCAGAACAATATTAAAATAAACTATATACTCAATCTAGCAAAAAATTAATTACACACTACTTGGAATCTCGACCATAGCTGGGGAAATCAAACCTCTACATTCTTGAGCTAATTTAGTTGCATGCATTAGTTAACTATATGATCTTTGAGATAGACTATTGTTCTACTACTCAACTGATCATGCACCAATTTTATTAACATTTGGAACTAGTTTAATTGAGTATAATTGAAACTAACAAAATTGGATTTCTATAAATTAGCAATCAACACATGCAAACTGAACTCTAACTCATTAATTCGAATATAGTGAGTAAAATGGGTGACATAAGAAATGTCACACAAGTTAACTGTATCCAAGTTGTTTGATGATGTGGAAATTTTAATTTTCTCAATTTAATCAAGAAAAACTCAAATTGAGAATTTATTGTTGCATTTTTCAACAAGAATTAAGCACATCTGCAGGAGGAAGACTATGTTTTCTTGAACCACTCTACTCATGAACTAAATTTTATTGGATCTAACTTACCATTGTTTCAACCACTCCATTTCTTATCGTAGACCCATCTTCAAATTGATTATGGTGTGTAGAATTACTGTGAAGATCATAAAAGTTATCTATAGGCCCTTCCTCCTCAGGTAATGGTTTGTTTGCTTCTTCTTTTTTTCCGTTCTCATAGGTTACTAAGAGGGGTTTTTCTGCTAACTTGTGGATCTTTCTCTAGAGATGATGAAACAAACACCATCATAAGAGATTGAGTGCTTTATAGAGGGATTTTTTGACAAGCTATTCTATGCATGAATCTTCTACCTTGCTACAAGGTCCGAATCTCTTTTGTATTAGGAGTTTCATCAATTTGTCGAGGAAGAGATGGGGCGTTTTACCGCACATCATCATTTTTCTCATGAAACAAATTTCCATGTCCCCTATTAGCATGTGCCTTTGCCTATTCCATTCCTTATTTCTTTCTAACGAGACAACTAATTCTGCAACCTGTCTGTGGCTTCTTCCCAACAACTTCTTGTAGTTTCTCTAGTACTAGGTCCTTACATGTGCATCTATCCATGTCCAAACTCCATTTTTGGGCCTCTTTTATTTTATTTCCTCGAGGTACTAGGGATTCTTTCTCTGGAGTTGGGCTATGGTTTATCAAGAAAAAATAATTTAGGGATTTCACTACACTCCCTTCAAGTCCGTATGATTGTAATGATTTTACAAATTTTTTAACATGATTAGTAGGTGATTTAACAGTGTTCTCAAATTGACTTCTCTGCTTTGGTACTAATTACTCTTTCTTTGAATTTTGTTTCGTTTTCTTCCCTATGAAAATTTCTAGTCAAAATTTCTTCCTAGGTATCTTATTGTTGTTCCAACTAATAAACAATAATAATCTTAATGAGGTTGTAATGACGTAGACTAATTTTGGCTCTTTTTAGAGGTTGACTAAACATTTCTAGAAACTTTGTGCAGTCTGTTGCAATGGAAGAGAGGGAAACTGACATCACAACCATCTGTAAAATGGAGAAGAAGCCTTACATGGTAAACAAATATAATGGCATACATTTCCTTTCAAGTTATAAACCTATGCAATAATGAGAAAATTGGCTACCATTCCTTTGCAATGTAGCTCCTGAGGACTCCTTGCGTCCAATTCATGGATTTATATGTCATTTTAGGAAACTTCGAGCATTCTTCCCAATAGACCGAAATCCCTTGAAATACTTTTCACTTGTCAAAGGTAACCTCGTTACCTTGATCATTAATTCATTTGTTATCTCAATCTAAAGATATCCAACTTTTGTTGTCGTCCCATTCAAGTTTTGTGAAAATTCCATGGCGACCCTATGATTATGCCCCTGAAAATTCTGTAGAAAATCCACCAACCCTATTTCTTAAAACTTGGGTTTACATGCATCATATTTATTTCTAGCACATAACCAAGCGAAGGTAGAATCGTTCCTATTGGCGCCCATGCCAACGATAAAAAAATATTTCAAGGCTAATCGAGGAATTGGGACATCACTGGGCTGAACTATAGAGAGGCTATTTAATTTCAAGTAAAATGATTCTCATTCTAGTTTCTTTACAATTAAAATAGACAAATGGGATTGACTAGGAAGGGGTGACCATGTTTTTGATTTATGTCGAGAATAGGGTCTATTAGTGATGATGAGAGGAAGTACCAATGCATGTATAATGACAAGAGGTTAATAATCATAATTTTTTGTTGGGTAACAAAATTTAGGTTAGTCATGATAGTACATTCCAATGGCATGAGGAAAAGAGAAGAGTAAGTCATAATAATATATTATTTAAATGAATGGAAGGCAAGACCACTAATCAGACTCTATCATTCACATTATTTGCATCAATTCAATTAAATGAAATTTTATTCATACCTTTTCTTTCATTGTGTAATGATGGCTAGAGATTCAAAATAAATGAGTGATAAAATACTCTTGGAATTATAAAAGTTAATGTTAATGATTTACAATTATTAAATTTAACGTAGATAGGCTGTTGCTTCTTAAATATGGAATTTTGATGTTCCCAAATTGTTGCTTTTGGATTCGATGTTTTCACTAAATTTGATGCTATCAAACAGATGATGAACAAATTGATACTCTTTTGAATTTGATGTTTCCCTTATCATGATCAATGGAACCTAGAGTGTCGAATTGATTCGGTACTCAAAAACCTATAGACAATTTTTAAGTACCGAATTAAGTATTGAAATACTGTGATTTCCTAGTTGTTGTAGACATATTTTAGTAGCAACATATGTACCAAACCACTAAAACTATGTTGGAAAAACAACTATGGAGCACAACGTATTGAAATTATTTTCAAATTAGCTTTGAAAAAGTCTGGAAAAATCAACTGTATGAAAAATATCTAAACTAAAATTTTACTATCATTAACATTTTTACTTCAAACCAATTGCTAAAATCACTATCTTATGGATTTTGGGCCAGGTATGGAATAGTTGTTTCTTGGTGGTATTTCAATTTTAGAAAGTTTGAAATGTGCGAAAGAAGACTCCACAAGTTTCCTTTCCATAAATATTCTACCATGTCCAAAAAAGAACAACTATCTACTTGGTTGAACACTATCTACCACTGTCCTATCCAATTTTAATGATCCCGGGTCCATTTTTACACTGTTTGAAGAGGCTCAAAGTAGACTCTAAATAGCACCCTTTCCGTAAGTATTCTTCCAAGTCTGGAAAAGAGTAATTCCATACTTCGAAGATCCCTAAATACTACCATCCCATTAGTTTATAAAAAGCCTGGGTTATCTTATGCTCAGAACATTCAATTTTAGACAACCTAAAGATGCACAAAGTAGATTCCAAGGTGTCCTTTTCCGCAAAAAATCTATCAAGTCTAGGTAAAGAAAAAAACTTACACTTGACAGATTTCCCCTTTATTCTATGTGGGCCTATGGAGGAAAGAAGAATTAAGACCACTGTTATTAGTAATATATATATATATATATATATATAATACACAACACACACACAAACATATACATATCATATACATACACATATACATAACATCAATATATATATAATTTATATATTATTATATAATATATAAAATATAATATAAAAATTCATTGAATAAATAATTAGTTTGTGTAGGACAATTTGTAAAATTTTTTGTTTGGAAAGTGCTTGACGATAAACCTTCAACTTGTGTCCATTTACCACAAAGGGATTATGATCATCAACAATGATATTGGTTTTGACTAAGCCATTGTCAAAAAAACCCTCCACTTCATAGGGCCCCAACCATTTACTTTAAAATTTCCCTTTGAAGTGTGTGAAATTACTGTCATAGAATAATGCCTAGTCTCCTAGTTGGAAAGCTTATTTTTTGATATATTAGTCATGCTAACGAGTCTGCAGATCATTTACCAACAATCTTCTGGAGAGAATTCTTCCTTATCTCATCAAGTTTTTTTAGGTGCAACATTATCTATTTCTAAGCTTCATTCAAATCTATCCCTAACTGAAAAATAGTTCGGAAGGTTTTCACATGAAATTCAATGGGTAGCAAGACCTGCTTCTCATACACTAGTTCATAGAGAGTATACCCAGTAAAATTCATCCATGCTACTTTGTAGGCCCACAATGATTATGGTAACCTGTTAGACTAGTCTCCATAATGAAGCTAAATTGTTTTAGTAAGAATAGACATCGAGACTTGATTGGAAGATTCTACCTGACCATTAGCCCGAGCATGGTATGGTGTAGACTTTAGGTGCTTCATTTGGTAATGTTCAATAATGACTTTTACCATATTGGAAGTAAATTATTTCCCCTGATCAATGATAATGTCCCTAGGTAATTTAAAATGAGTAAATATGTCTTCAAAGAGAAAACCCATGACAAACTTTTCACTAGTAGAATATAAATCTATGGATTCTATCCATTTTTTCACATAACTAGTGTAGGATAGAATATATCTCTTCTTCCTAGAAATAGGAGGAATATGCCCTATGAAATTTAATGCCCAATTTTCAAAAGGCTCAGTTGATACCTAGGTGGGAAGAGGAATCTCATCAGTTGAAACCAATTTTCCCATCCTTTGGCAAGCATCAAAACTGGAAACAAGCCTCTTACCATCTTTAAAAAGGGTGGGCCAATAGTATCCTCCATGCAGCACTATGTAAGTTGTCCTTTTCTCCGGAAAATACCCAACACATGATTCATTGTGGAAAGCTTTCAAGACATCGTACATCTCATCTCCTCATAGTTAGATTTGTTCTGGTGTGATATAGATCTCCTTCTATCCATGAGTAATTAGCCCTCAACCGAACAATATTATGTTTTTGAATATTCTTCGGCGAAAATCACATAGAGAAATTTTTGTCGATGTGTTTCGAACCAACTAGTGTGGTTCATCGTGAGGACAAGATGAATGAGCAGATCTGGCTATGCACTTTAAATAGATAGGGCAGAATATCCAATGACCCAAATTTCTCGATAAGGTAACGACTAAAAAGACAACAACTCGATTCGACCTAATAACGACTAGTTTGACCATGATAAGGGGTATTATTTTATATTATTTATTTTATTTTATTTATT
>APFE030585689.1:11792-80519 GCA_000404065.3 Pinus taeda | reverse complement strand
CATATTAAAAATTAATTAATTGATAAAATAAGGGAGGGGAAGAAAGAAAATGACTAGGAGGAGAGGGCTCGGATCCAGCAACTACTGATCTTCCAGTCATCCTCTCTGTTGAGATTGTTCAATCTTTTTTCAATCTTCAAGGCTTCCTTAAATTTCCGGTGATGGAATTGCGACACTCTAGCAATCACACTAGCCTCCTTGATGCAAACATGATGATTTGTTTTCTCCACATGCTCTGCTAAAGCGGGGGACTTAGTTCTCATATGCTTGAGGTCAGCTGCGTGCTTACTAATCCTTTGATTAATGGAGCGACCAGTCTCACCAATATAGGGGGTCCCACATGAACAAGGAATAATATAAACCCCTTTCATGTCCTTATGGTCGATGGGATCCTTCACAGACTTGAGGGATTTACAAATGGTGTTAAGAGGTCTAAAAGTTGCGGGTACATTATGCTTCTTAAGAATCCTCGCAATCTTATCCGTGGTCCCCTGAACAAACGGAAGATGGACACCAGGAATCTGCGCTTTAGGCCCTCTTTTGGTTAACGAATTCTTAGCTGCTTTGAGGAAAGCCTTTTGTCCCAAGTTTCTGCTATAACCATTTTCAACAAAGACATTAAGGAGATGGGATTTCTCCTCCTTGAAGCTCTTATCATCAGAGATCCTTAAGGCAGGAGTTGCAAGGGCGTTGAGAACCCCCAACTTCTGGGCCAAGAAATGGCAGGAACTAGCATGAAGATACTGCTCCATATGAGATTTCTTGTGATACACTCCATGGGAGAGGGAACCATCCTCATTCTTAAAGATAAGAAAATCAAGGAAAGGGAGGCAACCATCAACTTCCTGTTCCATAGTGAACTTAATAGCCGAGGATTGATTATTGAGATGATCAAAGAATAGATCTAACTCCTCTTGGCCGTGAGAACAAATGACATTAGTGTCATCTACATACCTTTTCCAAAGTTTGGGTAGGAGACGGGCTGAGTTCAGAGCCTTAGATTCAAAATCTTCCATAAAAAGCTTAGCAACCACAGGGGATAGGGGTGAGGCCATGGCAACCCCACAAGTTTGCTCAAAGAACTCACCTTCAAAACTAAAAAGGGTTGAGGTGAGGCAGATCTCAACTAACTGAGCGGTATCAGGATCAGTTAGACAGTTGATAACATCCATGGCCTCATTTATAGGGATGCAAGTGTAGAGGGAAACAACATTAAAACTGACCAGAATGTCTCCAGGGTCCAGCTTGATGTCCTCGAGCTCCTCAATAAAGGAGGACGAGTCTATAATGAAGGATGTTGTACGACCAACTAAGGGTTTAAGCTTCAAGGCAAGAAACTTAGCAAGAAGATAGGTAGGACCTCCAAGGTGTTAACAATAGGCCTAAGGGGATCTCCTTCCTTATGGATTTTCGGAAGCCCATAGATTCTAGGCGTGATAGAATTGCTCTCAATGAGTTTTTGGTGCAGGGGACTCACTAAGTGACAATATCTAATGGAAAGGGCCACAATCTTGGAGATCCTCTTTAACGGGTTTTTGGGAAGCTTCTTATAACTACCGCTATTATGAAGATGATCTAACATTTTATTGCGGTAGTCTTCCTTGTTAAGAATGACAGCAAACCCCCCCCCCTCCCCCCTATCAACTTTCAGAACAACAATACCTTTTTTCTGATTTAAGGATTTTAGGGCTTCAAATTCATCTCTGTTAAGGTTGCTCCTAGGAGGCTTAGCCTTCCTTAGGATAACAACACAATCCTGCCTAATAGTATTCTTAATAGTATCAGGTAAACCCCGAATCCCAAATTCTATGTCACAAATAATGTCATCTACTGGGATCTTCTTAGGGGCCAAGGCAAAGTTTAGAACTTTGCTTAAAACGTTAAAAATAGTAGCGAGAAAATAAAAACTAGATAAATTAATGACTTTATTATTAATATGAGAGGAAGGGGGAGGATTAACATCATTTAAATAGCTCTTCCTCAATTTAGAGTTAATGTTTCTATGTAAGTTAAGCCTTGTTAACCTATTATCATTGTTCATTATCCCCCTATTCCTAGAACAATATTTATTTAATCTCTCATTATTATTTACAATTTAATATTATTATTTGATATTAGTATTATTATCTTCATTATCAACAAAGAAATTAATCTTACTATATTATTATACTATTATACTGTCATCATTATATTACTATTGTCATCAAATATCATTAATATTAATTATATATTATTATTGCAAATATCATTATATATAAATATTATATTATTATCAGTATTATTATAATAATATTATTATAATTATTAATATTATTGTAAATACTTCACTGTATAATTTCTAATATTATTAATATAATTACTATTATTGTTATTAGTATTATTAATAATGCCATTCATTTATATTACATATTGCTCATTACAAATCTCATTGTAGTATTAATTTTTAATATTATCTATTGCTATTATTAATAACATTATTATTGTCATTACCAATATTAATCATATTGTCGTAATTATTATTACCATTATAATTTTAAATATTACTAGTGTAACCAACCTTCTTTAAAAGATCGAAATCAACTTTATTGTTAATCCCCGCTTCACCTATATTACTAAGACTATAAACCTAATTAAAATTACAGAACCTATCAGGGTGGTTAATGGCAGAGTCCCAGTTCACAAGATAAAAATCGTGGGAAGCCTTATTTGGATGGAATCCGTGGGTGCCAGAACCGGTGAAGGCGGTATGAGGAACAGTGGAATCACTGAACTTACCAAAGCGGTCAATGGCAGAGACCCGTGCACCAGTGCAGAAACTGTTCTCATGATCGCGGGAAGCTGTAACCTGATGGACTACGTGGGTACCAGAACAGGTGAAGGGGACCTGAGGAACCACGGTTTCGGATCGATCCGTGCTGCTATGAAGAGAAGGGTCTCGGGGAACCTATTCCCTCGACAGTGGATTAGAAAGAACGAAAAAATGAGGGCTGGGGTGACTGGATTGTGTCTGAAGAGACTCATGATTATCATCCACACAGGTACACTGACCGGTCGAGCAGGAATAGGAAGAATTCGAATCGCCGGTACCAAGAATAACCTCACTGTAGGATACCGCTAAAGGGTTCGAATGGGAGCAGGCCGCCCCATTTGACTTACTGGATTGCATAGGCGAGTTAGCTTCCCCAGAATTATGAAGAACCTAGCTCCGAAGTGCAGACCTTTGATTGGCAGAAAGACAAACCTGGGAGACATAATCCACTGAAGAGACTGGGTTGGTAGATTTAAGAGCCAACCTCTAAAACTTAGCAGCCAGTTTCAACCCCCATCGATCCTCCATGTGTAAGCATTTTAGCGCTGAACAAGCATCAACTCTCGCCCATAGGGAGGCTGACAATGCGATATATAGCTCCAAATGCAAATAAAGTAGATTTCGAGAGAGCCAATCTAGGGTCTTCCGAATTATATTAATCTCAAACCTTAATAATGCTAAGCTGGCCTTTAGGAAGATGTGATGGTTCTGAGGAGAGTGCAAGCGATGTTTAATCTGAGCAAAAACCAGAATGGTGGTGGAATCTTTGCACCTTTTAAGAAATGCCAAATCTGCCTTCAATTTAGAAACCTGCAAGTGTGCCGATTCAAAATGATGAACTTTACATGTAGTGGCTCCTCCGTGCAGGGAACCAATTATTGAATTGAGACTTCTGTGATCCATATCAAATTTTTGGAGATTCTTCGGCGAAAATCAATTAGAGAAATTTTTGTCGACGCGTTTCGAACCAACTAGTGTGGTTCATCGTTAGGACAAGTTGAATGAGCAGATCTGGCTATGCACTTTAAATAGATAGGGCAGAATATCCAATGACCCAAATTTCTTGATAAGGTAACGGCTAAAAAGACAACAGCTTGATTTGACCTGATAACGGCTAGTTTCACCATGATAAGGGGTATTATTTTACATTATTTATTTATTTATTATTATGATTTTTAATATATATATAAAAGAAAATTCGACTATTAATATAGAATAAATTAATATAATAGAATAATTAAATAATAAATACAAATTACTTTCAAATATATAATAAATCTAAAAAAAAAAAAATAATAATATAAAATAATACCCCTTATCATGGTCAAACTAGCCATTATCAGGTCAAATCGAGTTGTTGTCTTTTTAGCCGTTACCTTATCGAGAAATTTGGGTCGTTCGATATTTTGCCCTATCTATTTAAAGTGCATAGCTAGATATGCTCATTCATCTTGTATTGACGATGAACCACACTAGTTGGTTCGAAATGCGTTGACAAAAATTTCTCTATGTGATTTTAGCCGAAGAATCTTCAAAAATTTGATATGGATCACAGAAGTCTCAATTCAACAATATTATGTTTTTACCTAGCAGATAAGTTTTGTTGCGGCTTTCTTGACATCAATTAATTAGCCACATCACTAAACCAAGGAGTATGAGTGGAAATGGAAAGAAGATCCACATCAATAAAATCATCTAGAACTGGTGAAACATCTTGTGAAATTTTCATTTTGGACAAAAAGTCTACAACTGAATTGTCTCATCTAGGCCTATCAATTATAGTAATGTTAAATTGTTGGAGTAAAAGTAACCATATTTTCATTCTACCATTTCTAATATGTTTATTCATCATAAATCTAATAGTTTAGTGATCAGTGTGGAAAAAAGTTTCATAACCAATAAAATAATGCCTAAGCTTGTTAATAGCATGGATGTGACTTGTAACAATTCCTTTTTAGTGAAAGTGTAATTCAATTCTGTAGGTGAGATATTTCTTCTAACAAAATAAACAACATATGGAATTTGATTCTCCCTCTGACCTAACAAAGCTCCAAGGTATGTGTATAATGCATCAGTGCAAATAGAAAAGTGAGGGACCAGTTAAGTCCCTTCAATGTTGGCACAGTTGAAAACCTATCCTTTAGTACATGAAAAACATTTTGAAAATCAGTGTCCCATAAAAAACTTAACATATTTATCCAATAACTTGAACATAAGAGCAACAAATCTAGTAAAAATTTCAATGAATATTCAGTAATACCCTGCGTTCCCTAGAAATCCCCTTACCTATTTCTCTTAAGTTGGAATTGGGATTTGTAAAATTAACTCGATTTTTGCAAGGTCAACCTTTATTCCCATTTGTGAATCATGATGGCCAAGTATGATTCCTTCTGTTTGCAACATTTTACATTTTTCATTGCTAAGAGCTAGATGAGTTTCTTGACAACGAATCAAAAATTTTCTAGATTTTCCAAAGCCTCTTGAAAATTATTTCCATATATTGTAAATTTTTCCATGTAGACCTCCACACAGTAATGTATAAGGTCAGAAAAAATGGCTAAAACAACCCTTTTAAAAGTGGTTGGAGCATTACACAAGCCAAAAGGAAGAAACCTATATGCATACATGTCCCAAGGATAGGTTAAGGTAGTTTTCTGTTGGTCTTCCATGACAATTTGAATTTGATTATAACCACTGTACCCATCCAAAAAGGAGAAATATTGTTTCATAGACAAGGTGTCTAATACTTAGTCAACAAAAGGAAAAGCAAAATAATCTCTCAAGGTGGCTTTGTTCAACTCCCTGTAGTCAACACATATCCTCCATTTTCCATTTTTCTTTGGAACAACTATTAGGGGAGACATCCATTTGTTGTTGGAAATGGGAGATATAAATTTTCACTCAAAAATTTTTGAAGTTCGTGTTTGACAATTTCCATAATGGATGGATTCATTCTTCTTTGTGGTTGTCTGACAAGTATGATTTATTTATTAGTGTATATGTGGTGGAAGTAGATGTTAGGATGAATTATTTCTTGTCTAAATAATCCCAAGCAAATCCCCCATATTGTTTTTGAATAATTTTGACTACCTTCTCTTGTTGTTTTGTACTTGTGTCGGTACCTATCTACAATGTTTTCCTAGGACCGATTTCAACAAGACTAGCACCCAATTCCTTATTTCCACCTATCGTTGTGACAATAAAAGTTCCCAAAATAGCAGGATTGTAGGTTTCCTAGAATTGAGGGCTAAAACTATGATTATAACCACTAAAAGAAATAAGGTACTAAATACATATTATGTAAGATAGAAATTGTTGCATGACATGTTCCTTTGTTTTCTCTTGAAATCCCCTTTATTGTTGTAAGGTTAATAGAGACAACATAAATTCTTCCTCTCCATCATGGTTCTATAGCCAAAGAGGTACTTAATTTAGTAATTGAGTAGGTCAAACAATTTTAAACTTTTGGATTTGGGATCCATTAGAGATTTCCTTTTCCCTAGTCTTGCAACCAATAACATCATCAACATTAGCTAGCCATGGTCTACCTAAAACTATTAAGTGTCTAGGTTTTGTGGTTTTGGGAGGGATCACTTTAAATTCTATCGAATATTCCTAGGAGGCCATAATTAAAATCACATATTCCAGGACTCCAATGGGTTTGACAGTAGACTTGCCTACCAATTCCAACACAATAGGTGTGGGTCTTACCTATTTTAGTTGTAGTAAAGTCATGGTATCAATGGTCACTACATTAATGAATTCTCCCAAATATACTAGACTGTTAGCTAGAAAAGTCCCATTGACTCCTATATTTACCATTTGATTCCCTGGATCATAATATTTTGGTGTGAACCCTGATATCATTTCAGATATTTGGCTAACTACCTTAATGGTTTGGTTGTTATTTTTCTTCCTTCCAGGTTTATTGATACAAAGATCCCTAATAATTTTAGTGGAGATATGTATATCTTTAATGGCCTGTAATAAAGGGATATTTATAAAAATATTTCTTAGTTCATATTCTAGATCATATTCCACATTTACATTAATTTTACTTACAAATAGTATTTATGAAAAAGGAGGTTCTTTAGGTTCTAATGATTCTTGTGGTTCTCTTATTACATCATTCTTTTCAGTCTCCATTTTTTTTTTCACCAGATTTATTTTCAGATTCTATTTTGAAATCCTCCTCTTTTATGATCACTGTAGATTTATTGTTATTTAACATTTTCCTAAAGCTACGTTGAATTTAATTTATAGGAAAAGAAGTGATGACATAGGTGGGAAAGGGCTTCAGTTCTATGTATTTCACAGGTTGAGGAGGTGTTTTATTAGGATTACATATTGGTTATGTAGGCATTTGTGTTTGCCTTGGAGGATTTTAGTTAAATGATTGTTGCATTTGGTGTGAACGTTGACTGGTACTTTGAGGTAGTGGTAGTGGCTGCTGTGGAGGGGGTGGTAATGGTAACACATGTTGCTACTATGTAGGATAGGGTGGATTATACCCTTGTTGGTATTGAGGAACATCAGGTGTGTGTGGAACATAAGGCAGATAGTGTGGTTGGTAATGGGGATTAGAGGGTGGTGGAAATTGGGACTTACAAACATTTCCATAAGGATTTCCTCTGCATCCTTGATTCCATGGTGAATTTTGAGGTGTTTGAGCTAACTATGGAGAATAAGGTGTCTACGGGTTCCATGTTTGATATTGGGGAAAAAGCTACACATTAGGATCTTGATAAGGATTACTATTTGGTGTCCTCCATGGTGGCATTTTGGAAGTTTGAGGAAGCTCACTTGTTTTAGCCCCTCCTTTATAAATACCTTGTAGTCTTGGTAAGGAAGTACATTGCTTAATGGGGTGATCATGAGTGAAAATTCCACAAACCTCTATCACATTTATTGGACAATCTCTTTCAATGTGTTTTCTTCTGCACTTAGGATACAAAAATAGCTAAGGCGACCTTCTCCTCTTCCTGTTTTTTCTTGATTTTAAGGGTATCCAATTGGTCACTAATAGTGTTTTGAGTGTATTTCTTAAACTTTTCCAAAATATTCCCTTGTTATGTTCGAGTAACTCCTCCGTATATAGGTTTAGAAATTATTCATACAAAGTCTCACAAACTATAACGAATTATTTTTCCTACTTTAGCTTGGCTTCTAAAATATGTTCTACAAAGATTAGCTATCTCAGCAAAATATTTCTTGTAAATGTCCTTGAGCTTAAGAGGTTCAGTGTTTCTATGTAATCTTCCCTCAATCCATTTAAGAAGGCATTCCTTTGGGTTCTCTCATCTAGGTTTCCTATTTGGGATTTATGAAAGCTATAGAGGAGCCTCTCAAGATACTACTCTAAAATATCATCTTCGATATGCCACATCCAAAAAAATGTCATTGATATCTCTTCTCTTATAGTAATCTTGGTATTTCTTAAGAAAAGAAAATTTCATTTCATCCCATGAATAAATGGTATTTTCCCCTAGGATCATAAACCACCTAAGGGTTGAATCTTGCATAGTGGTAGGGAATATTTTGAGTTTGTGTGCATCATCATGGTAATTATAGCTCCTATAGAGAATATAAAATTCAAACAAAAAATAAATAGGGTCCTCTGAAGACATACTGTTTAGTCAATTTAATGTCTTAAATTGCTCTACATAAATTATCAATCCGTGTATCGTAAACTGATGAAGTGTGGTCCACCATATGTGCTTAGTTAACATTTTTCTTATTTCGTTGTTTTATAGATTTTATTTTGTTTTGGGGTTTTGTTCTTGTTGATCTCCTAAAGTATCTAACGCAAATGGAAATCCTATTCTAAGATCTTAAGAATACTTTTAAAGGTCAAGTATGGATGTAGATTTCAAGACAAGGTCTATGTCTCTAATGGTAACTTCCAAAACTTAGCACTTCAGAAGATCTTAAAACATGTTATTGATGGAATTAGTACTTAAACAAAAGTGTAAATATGTAGCTATTTTAATCAAGCAAAAGATGAAATACTGATCATGAAATCACTATCCCTGCAGCTATCTAAATACAAGAGAAATGAATTAAGCTACTGCACTCAAAGAAATCCAAAAATTGCAAGTAAAGTAAAGCTAAAATCAAATTACATCAAATCATATTCTGACCCCTCACCATTAGTCTCGCTATGGCTTTTGGAGGTAATCATAAACCACTTGAGACATCTGATATCTATTTGCAGAAAAGTAAACTTAAAATCAAATTACATCAACTCATATTCTGACCCCTCGCCATTAGTCTCGCTATGGATTTTTGAGGTAATCATAAACAACTTGAGTGAGTTGATTTCTAAACTAACTTAACAAAGCAAATGAGCAAGACTAAAAGCAAAGCATAACTGAAATTGAAAAGCCAAAAAAAAACAAGGTGAGCAGAGAGGCAAATCTCATGTCATTATTTGATGCAAAAACATGTAAAGAAAAACTAATCTACAATCAACCAGTTGAACACACTTACATGAATTAAAATTGCATGAGTGGAAAATCTAATCTATCAAACTTGAACGCAATCAAATGACATAATGAAATCAAAGCAAAATTACAAAATGAAATCTACTCTACCTTACATTCTAATGTGCTCCATGACATCTACTTCACATGTCCTTCCATGTTGAGAACATCAAAGCTTTATTCAAATTCTTCAAAATCACAAATTACAACAAAACTCTCTAAAGCTTTCAAAGTCCATCAAGGAAGAACTACAAACTCCAAGATAAAGAACTAAAAGTTAAGCTAAGCTAGCTGAGACTAATAAACTAACAAATGAAGGAGAGAGATCTCCTATTTATACAAAAAGATGAGAAGCCTTCTCATTAATGAGAGTCCATGAATCTCTCCCTCTACCTCTAGAGTTCTAATCAAAATAGGAACTGATAAGACACGTCTGTTTAGAATTACAATACAATTAGGAGATGTGACACCCATGATTCTTTCCACTCAAATTCGAATTTGGCCTTCGCCACATAAGGGTCTTCTAGAAGTCTCCTTTCAACCTACACATGTCAACAATCTCAACCCATTTGTTAGCTGTAAGCATATGCACATTATTTTCTAATTTTTAACCACAAATTCACTTAAAAGGCTTAGAATTAATAAAGTTTGGAAAAACATAAATGTGGCCCAATGATAATGAAAGTGGGATGAATGTGGTGACATAGTAGTGAATGAGTGAAATGGAGGTGATATAATGGACATAATAGTGAAAGTGTAATGGAAATGAATGACATTTTCAAGACTCAACATACCCCCCAACTGAAGCTATTGCATGTCTTCATGCAATATATATTACATTAACTCTTTTGATCCTTGAGCTTTGGCTTAACTTTGCATGATATCATTTGATAACTTCATATTTTTCCAAAGTGTTTTACTTGAATTGCAACATGGTTGGTTCTTGTGTTACAACCATTTTTTTTTTGTTGTTGTTGCATTCTATTTTGATCTTTGAACTTTGCATAATGATATTTTGATTATTATTGCAAAGTATATCTTTATTGGATTGTATGATGGTTGGTTCTTGTGTGACAACCATGATTTTGTTTGTATCCAATTTATCCTTTAAAAACTTTCTCAAAAGCCATTGTATGCTCATAATAACAATGAATAATTAATATATGTTGGAATTATGTGGGCTCCTGAATATGATATGGATATGGAAAAATAAAAGATGAATGTATTCCCCCGCCCCAATTGATGGTATTAACAATTTTATGAAATGAAGAAGAGAAATGTTTTTCCAACAATTATCATTCTAGCTTTTTATAGAATTCTATGGTCAAAAGTTAGAAAATGACATATCTTCACTTACCCTTTGGGATGGATGAGTTGTATGTGTGGTGGCTGAAAAATTCTGATCATACTCTGCTTCAAGTGGCTGAACAAGAGTCATGGATAGAGAGATAAGATGACTTTTTATTGCTTCTACTAAAACTTGTTGAATCTGCTCCAAAATGCTGAAAATAATAGTCTTCATGTCTTCAAAACTCGTTGGCACAATTCCTACTATGTAAAAAGATGTTTTGATGTCAGACATAGTAGGAAATTTTTGGCTTAGTGGCCATTAATGGATGCCACTAGTCAACACGAGAACTCTCATCATTGATGAGAATAAGAGTCAAGATGCCCAAAAACATCTTGCTAGGTACGAATGAATTTTTTGATGTCGAGTCACCTAGAAGATCTGATGAACAAGGGACATTAATGTATTCCCATTGTTTGTCAACATGAGGACTTGCCATTAAGGCATGCAAGCCTCAAGGTGTTTTTACAAAAAACTTAGACGCAAAGGGATATGGACTCAATAATTTGCATTGAAGCAGGGCTTATTTGCGAAATGAAAATGACAGGAAATGAAAGATGAAAATGGAAGATGGAAATGGGTAATAAGCATGTGAATGAGCCTCTTGCTTTTATTTGTGGGTTATGAATGGACAAAAAGAGATGGAAAGTGTATATGAATGTAAATGGAAAATATGGAGGAAAATGAGATGAATGGTTTATTATGAGGTATGGATGTGATAGATGGATGTGATGGAGACAATAGTATCTGAAAGTTTTTCAAGTGTTTGGATCTGATTTTGTATCAACATATTTCCTCTTTATTGTTGATCATCCTCTTATGAAACAAATTGGTCTCTTAGCGAGACACCATTCTCTTGTAGTCATTTGTCCTTCCTCCTGGAACCTGCAAAAAACTAGTACTTCTTCTGCAATGGAATGTAAGATTATCAAAGTAGAGAGGTGATCAATCTCTCTAGTTATGATATTTACACACAAAATTAAGAATTTGTATTAATGAAACAAGTCTTCAAAGGAAAAATCAAAAGAATTTATACTTGCTTCGGAATTGGTGCCCCAAGTTGAATGTTGCTTCATTTCAGCAATTTATTTCATTATTTTCCATTTCATACTCTAATTATGGATTTCTCATTGTGTAGATATTGTTGAGATCTTTCCAATGGTACTTAAATCATCAAAATCTGATTTCGTATGAAAACGTTAGGCTGATTTGAACAATAAGGTTTTTTCAGTTTGCGGAGTTAGACTTCAGCTGCAGAATGTGCACGGTTTCTGTAGCTAAAAATCTTGAATATAAAGTTAGCTATTCATATTTCATCATCAATCCAAAATTAATCAATACCTTCAGAAAAGTGATCAAATAACTTATTCATTTCATTGATTCAAAATTATTATTTTTTTCTTGACATGCAACAACTTAGTGTGGCGACTTAGTGTGGCTACTCAGTGATAACACACAATTTGACTTCCCTTTGACCGAGGTCTTTTTCATCAAATTGGATCAAATGAATAGGACACAATTCATGTAATGACATTCCCCTAGCTACCCATGTGACTTGTTTTTCTTAATGACCCTTGCAACCTAGAGTTTAACAAAAACAGCTGCAGAAAGTGGCTGGATTCCACAGCTAATGAAAACAGAGTGTAGAAAATACTGTGAAATGCAGTGGCTGTGTGCATGGAAAAGAAAGAAAATGTGGAGGATGTAAGCAATTGCACATGTAGACAAAGTAGAAGTTAGAGACGAGAAACCAGTGTAATTAGCCCTACGGTAGTCCCCCTAGAAATGCCTTGGTGCTGTCAAGGCTGGGGAAATAAAGCGATTCTAAGTATATCTGGGTGAGTCCGATGGGTCTATAAGAGGGTCTCCACGCTGCCCATTACTGTAACCATCAATTGAAAGTAAAGTGATGCTATGAAGAGCCGTACCCAACCAGATCACGTAATGGAGTTAACACTAAACAGAGCCGTCTTCCATTAGAACTATTGTTAACAGGCGTGTGATGAAGTATGATTTCATTAAGGATGGGAGACGTGGTGGCAAAGGGCGGAGGAAGTGGTAGTGGTAGAGTAGGTGCCAGCACAGAACTAAATTAGAATTTCCCTTTCTCAGGCACGCCGAATTAAATCATTGTCTGCTCATTTAATCAAAATTCCGTTTTTTACACGTAGCAGACAAAAATGAGCTCCAAAGAACCAAGGATTCCTCCCAGACCGCCTCAAAGTTCTTAAAACGATTTCTGGGTTATCTAATTCACCCTGCTGGCGAACAAACCCATGTTTTATTTTTTCGAGATTCGCCTCCGTTCGGCCAAATATTGCATGTGAAGTTAGACGCTTTTCTGTGTTTTACGTTTTTCCTGAGTTGCTGCTTTTTAGCTATGAAATTGATTTCGGAGAGAAAAATTGTTTTGAGACGTACTCATAGCATATGAATCAGTGAATTTCGATGAGCTTGTTCCATGATTGAATTTTTATTTTCATGAAGAAGTTCAAATGCTTGTGGTTTCAGGCACATCAAAGCTACTCTGAGCTAGAAAATTGGCCATGGATGAAGGACAAGCACAGGGATGTAAGCAACTCTCAGACAATATTATTTCATCCCTTGCTGAAGCATTATATAAGAAACTGGAAACAAGGATTCTTACAAATATGTTAAGCTCACTAAATGAATGCATTCAGACTTCATCTTTGTTGCTTGAGCCTGGGCAGATTTGACAAATTACAGCTAGCATGAGCAGAAAACGAGAGCACACTCAGAGATCAAGGTCTGGAGATTTTGATGCTTAATTTCAAGAAATGCAGAGCTTGTTTTATTGTATGAAACATGATTTTATTTTTTATTTTTTATTTTTTATTTTGTTAATAAAATTACATATGTTATGTTTTCAAAAATTAAAGATGCACATATATATTATACCAAACAAAATAATAAAATTTATTATATTCTTTTTAATGTTTTTTTTTCATTGTCTTTTAATAAAATTATATGTTATATTTTCAAAAATTAAAATATACATATACATTTCATTAAACAAAACAATGGTTTTTTTTTTTTTTTAACAAATGTTCTTGCAGGTTTGTTTCAGGGCCAAGGCTTGGACATGGATGCATATTTCTTGTTAAGCCCACAGTGAAAGCTAGAATTCAAGATAGCCATGAAAAAGATTAATGATTTTCAATTTCAGGCAGCAGAGTCTTCAAAGAAAACATGCTAAAAACAGGACTTTGACTGAGGTCTTAGGCTGGTTTTTTTTATTGATCTGAGCTTGGCGAATAGGATAGGATCCATGTTAGGACAATTCTGGAGATGTCCATGTGGTCATTTTCTTCATTGGACGCCTGTAACCTACTAAACCTTGAAATCAGCTGTGGAATTCTCAACTAGCTGCGGAATCAGACCACATTTCGCAGCTAAGTTGCAAAACCTTATTAAAATAGGATACAATGTTTTGAGGACCACTACAAACCATAACCAGTCAATTTTGGACAATTTGAACCTATCAAAGCAGTTGGGTTTCAATGTTTTTTTAAAATCAATTGAAATGATGAAGTTTATTTTGTCTCCTCCTTTTTTTTTTTACATAACAATCCTTTTTCTGATCCAGATCACACAAAGTGTAGGAGGAGAGCATACTCAAGAATTATTAATTTTTTTTCTACTTAACAATCCTTTCTCTGATCCTCCAGATCACACGAAGTCCAGGAGGAGAGCATACTCAAGAATTATTATTTTTTTTTAGATGTAAGAAATAAGGTCTCCTAATTACACTTCCCCGGCAATGGCACCAAAATGTTTAGTCAATTTAATGTCTTAAATTGCTCTACATAAATTATCAATCCAGGTACCGTAAATTGATGAAGTGTGGTGCACCATATGTTCTTAGTTAAACTTTTTCTTATTTCGTTGTTTTAAAGATTTTATTTTGTTTTGGAGTTTTGTTCTTGTTGATCTCCTAAAGTATCTAATGCAAATGGAAATCTTATTTTAAGGTCTTTAGAATACTTTTAAAGGTCAAGTATGGATGTAGATTTCAAGACAAGGTCTATGTCCCTAATGGTAACTTCCAAAACTTAACGCTTCAAAAGATCTTAAAACATGTTATTGATGGAATTAGTACTTAAACAAAAGTGTAAGTATGTAGCTACTTTAATCAGGCAAAAGATAAAATACTGATCATGAAATCTCTATCCCTGCTGCTGTCTAAATACAAGAGAAATGAATTAAGCTACTGCACTCAAAGAAATCCAAAAATTGCAAGTAAAGTAAAGCTAAAAGCAAATAACATCAACTCATATTCTGACCCCTCGCCATAGTCTTGCTATGGCTTTCGGAGGCAATCATAAACAACTTGAGCAATCTGATATCTATTTTCAAAAAAGTAAACTTTAAATAAAATTACATCGACTCATATTCTGACCCCTCGCCATTAGTCTCGCTATGGCTTTTAGAGGTAATCATAAACAACTTGAGTGAGTTGATTTCTAAACTAACTTAACAAAGCAAATGAACATGACTGAAATCAAAGCATAACTGAAATTGAAAAGCCAAAAAAAAATAAGGTCAACAGAGAGGCAAATCTCATGTCACTATTTAATGCAAAAACATGTAAAGAAAAACTAATCTACAATCAACCGATTGAACACACTTACATGAATTAAAATTGCATGAATGGAAAATCTAATCTATCAAACTTGAAAGCAATCAAATGACATAATGGAATCAAAGCAAAATTACAAAATAAAATCTACTCTACCTTACATTCTAATATGCTCCATGACATCTACTTCACATCTCCTTCCATGTTGAGAACATCAAATCTTTATTCAAATTCTTCAAAATCACAAAGTACAACAAAACTCTCTAAAGCTTTCAAATGCCATCAAGGAAGAACTACAAACTCCAAGCTAAAGAACTGAAAGCCAATCCAAACTAGCTGAGACTAATAAACTAACAAATGAAGGAGAGAGATCTCCTATTTATACAAAAAGATGAGAAACCTTCTCATTAATGAGAGTTCATGAATCTCTCCCTCTACCTCTAGAGTTCTAATCAAAATAGGAATTGATAAGACACATGTCCTTTTAGAGTTACAATACAATTAGGAGATGTGACACATATCCTCATGATCCCATGATTCTTTCCACTCAAATTCGAATTTGGCCTTAGAGTGCCACATAAGGGTCTTCTAGAAGCCTCCTTTCAACCTACACATGTCAACAATCTCAATCCCATTTGTTAGGTATAAGCATATGCACATTATTTTCTAATTTTTAACCACAAATTCACTTAAAAGGCTTAGAATTAATAAAGTTTGGAAAAAACATAAATGTGGCCCAATGATAATGAAAGTGGGATGAATGTGGTGACATAGTAGTGAAATGGAGGTGAAATGGAGGTGATATAATGGACATAATAGTGAAAGTGTAATGGAAATGAATGACATTTTCAAGACTCAATACATATCATGAAAAAGTGGAATATATTCTAAAGGTATGTTCTTCATAGTAATTTCCTTGTGACATTTAAGATTAAAAATCCAAATGTAGTCTTTTTTTCTTCCTCGTGTTCATTTTAATTAGGTCCACCCCTAGCTCCTTCTGTTCTTCGACCATTTCCATTGACTATGTAATTTTTTCTATTCTCTTCACCTTCTTTGCCAACCATTTCTCCAAAGTACTTGAAAGAAGAAAAATGAAACGTAGTGTGCTAATCAGAAGATGAATTAAGTGAATTAGCTCTTATGTCTACAGGTCCAATGCAAAACCCTCCTCCCACATCTACCCAAGTAACTAGCCAACTGGGGTAAACATGTCATGAATATTTACTATGATATGATTCAATTCCCTATGTAGTAGTTAAGGAACTGGAACCGATGAAACACATGCAACTTGACCTTCTACACATGGAATAGAACCCCCAGGAGCCATCAAACTAATCCAGGTTACCAACCCCTGAGACAAAATCACTTTTTGTTGCATTAAAGCCTTAGTATCTCCCTTGAAATGGGAATGCATACAACTGGGACCCTCTAGTCACTCCCACAACAAGGAAAACGTGTGATTGGGAACTTTTGCAGGTAGTTCTTTTCCAACAACTTCAGATTTTGTGCCACTTTTTCAGGGCTAGGACTGAAGCCACTACCCAAAACTCCATGAAACTTCTAGAAATGAAAAATAACATCGAAAAGAAGATATGGGTGCAAATACTTGAACAAGGAATTGACTGGACCCCTACTAGCCATGACAGGAATTCCGTCAAACATGTCACAAATATGCATCCTACAAGTTTAAACCACAGATCTAAGAATAAGGGTCTAGTGCTTATATGAAAATCCCTAAGAAGAATTGTTGCCTCATCACAATAATTGCATTACCATGTATTAATCCACATATTCATTTTACATTCAATGATTAACCAAAGCATAATGATAGTCATACATGTTTAGTTGTCATAAAACTCATTCATAACCATCATATAACCAACAAAAATATCAAGGATATAATAGCCATACAAGCCACATATAGACGAATATATTTACCCTTAAAATATGAAGGAATAAGAGTTGTTATTGATGATTTCACAAGCCAACCAGGTATGGGACTTCCATGAACCACCCTACCATAGACTAAGATGAACCAAATCTCTATTTCAACCAGTCTCCCTCGTGAAATATTCCAAGCATGAATTTGGAATCTCATAAAAGAAATCAATCAAAACCATTCAAGGCTTCTAGAGGCCAAACCACCTCAACCCTCAACCAATGATTCCACCTCACGATTGGACATTAATAACCATCAATATATTTGTCTCTACCGAAGATGTTTAGGGCTCCAAAAAGCATTTTTTCCAATCAGGGTTTCTAGGACTAGTAATGCAACCCATAACTAGTGTTGGGCTTCTAGAGTTTTCGTCCAACCAGGGCTTCGAGGACTAGTAACTCAACCCACCAAGGGCTTCCATTACATTTTTCCAACCAAGGCTTCTAGGACTAGTAACTTAACCCAAGCTATTACACGGCTTCTAGAGCGTTTGTTTGAATAAGGCTTCCAGGAACTAATCACTCAACCCACAGCCAAAGGCACTAGAAAACCAACCAGAAAATGAAAGTAAAACCCAAAACACCATGGCTATCCAGGTAATGGAAAGGCTAGGAAAACCCATTTTCAATGTAAGTAATCCTCCATGTCAATGAGAAATCATATCCAAATAACCAAATGAATATGTCATGCATGCTAGAATTAGAAAGGAAATCACACATGCAACTCGGTACTTGCAAGAAAAATTTGTTGTAGTTGTTGATCCCGATGTCCTCTTGTGCTTTCTTGATTTTCCTTTTCCTTATTGCTCCAAATCCCAAGTATGCCACACTCCTCCAATATCTCTCCAAGAAAACTCTAAGTTTCCAAGAGTATGAGAGAGAGAGAAAATGAGAGCCCCTAAATTGAACTGGTCAAAAGCGATGAACTGATCCTCAGGATCCTTTTTATTAATGAGGCCTCTCGATTCTTCATTTTTCCATTATTTTCCTTCCTTTTTCCTCCTCACATGTAACCTTTGACCTTTGACCTTCCTTTTCTCCTAATTTTCATTATTTTCATAAACAAATTCCATTTTGCATTTCCAAAGCCTTAGCCATTGCCTTTGCAATTTCCATAACCATTAATTAATCAAAAGTGATCCCTACCGCTATTTTTCTACCCAACATTCTTCTTAGAATATGCATCACATGACCAAGGTCTTATTTTGCCTTTATTAAATTTTACATGGATTTTTTACGAGTGTTGTTAGATTGTAAGTATCTCTGAGGTGCTCCCACTGTCGACCCTACTTGTGAAATTTCCACTTCTTGGAGTACTGGTACTTGTTCTATGTCCACAACTTCTTCCAATAGAGGTTGTTCTTGTGGTAATGTTCCTTTAAACTGTAATGTCTCTTTAGTATGCAATGCTTCCTTGTTTGAGGCCACTACTGCAATAGAATTTTCTCATTTTCTAAAATTCCCGCATAATGATTACCAAGGTTATATGGGGGGTCTTTGTAGGAACAAAAAAATATAAAGTATTTTTTTCACTCTAGATAAATATTTCTTTATTATCTCTCGGTTTACCTCTAGTTCTATGCATAAGAAAAAGAACTAAATAAATCGATGAAGGACAACCAAGATTTGGATCAACCCCACCATAGTGGATGTGTGGCTCTTCACTCACATCTTACCGTACTCTTCGCCATCTAGTTGTCCTACAATTTTACTATCATAAACATGAAGCTACCAAACTGCTAAAAGAGAAATGCTACCTGGATCATTTTTAACTCCCCAACAAAGACACCAAAAATGTTAGAGGTTTTATATGTTTATATTAATTTCCCTTCATTTAAAGTGTTAACCTAGTCATGTTAAACCTTAGAGCTACCAAATATCATGGTTCTATGTACATATCCAAATATCTAATCCACTCTGTATTTAATCCTAAGATCAACCTAGTACTAAATGAAGTACCAAATAGTCAAACTTAAGTCTCTGTCTTAAATCCTAGTTCAAAAATCATTCAACTACTTTGATCAATCCCGTTGAAGTGAAGAAATGTATTAATTCCCTTCTTGAGAATAAAAAGATATCATAAGAATTTAATTACTCTTTTGATATGAGATTTATATCTAATGTAATTGCATAGATCTGCATCGATCGAAGTTATATATATTATTCAAAGAAAATCTAACAATAATATATCTCAAGTTAATCTTAATCCCAATCAAATAACTCTAACAATGGCTTAAATCGAAAGAACTCATTTTCTCATAATTCTAACCCCATGGTTTTCAATAAAACAAAATCCAACTCAACCCTAACCTGTAACAAATTATGATCCTAGCAATAATGCATAAGAACAAAAAAAACATTAAATTTGAGAACAAGAAATAACCATTCAAGCAAAATATGCAATAATAATCACATATCTTGTACTTCTGATTTGAAAATCAACTAGAAGAAATCTATCATAAGGATGAAGGAATTCACATTCCAATCCTCTATTTGACGAAAGAAATTTTATTTTGAAAGTCTCATTGTACTTTAGTAATTATGTTTTTGATTACAGAGTTCCCTGCTCAGATCAAATGTATAATTAGAAGTTTTAATTCATAGATAATTTGAGTATTACAGTCCATATATCGTAGTCTATAAGTCGAAATAATTCAACTGAAATCTAAATATTATTCTTTCAACTGCTTCAACCTCAGGAATTTTAGAATTCAATACTTTAAATTCAAATCATAAATGTAAGCAACAAATTTAAATATTGTATCTTAGACCATAAACTTTACGAGACCGGGAATACAAATATGAGTAACTAAAAATCCCAAATGTTTGATAACTGAAAAATTCAAATGCTTTAGCTTCAGATTGTAATCACACTTAGAATATTAAATTTCCAAGGAAAAGAAAGCAATAGCCCTACTATAACTATTCTAAACTAATATATATATATAATTTATATATATATATATATATATATATATATAATATATATATATATATATATATATATATTAATATAATATATATATATATATCTATATATATATATTTTCTATTCTAATTGGAATCAATTACAACTTGACTGAGATCAGTGGTGGGCCCTGACCATGACCTTAGACAAGTTAAACTACAACAATAAACTTATAAATTAATAACAAATCAACTCAGGAAATGGAGGCAAAAATTATTGTATTAGCAATCTTGAACAATACATATGTAAGCAGTTCCAAGATGAAATAAAAACAAATTTTGAAAATGTATGACAGTCACCGTTCTCTCCTCTCACTTACTAACCCTAAAGGGCTACTAATTATATATTTTAAAGATATCATGGCAAAAAGATAAATTTAATTGAATGAAGGAAGAAAATAGTACAAGATATGATATGGACTTAATTAAGACAAGTCAGATCTCGAAAATCACCCATCCAGTATAAAATACCCATGGACGTTTCTTGTAGTACTATTCTTAGGAGAGAATGTTGTCACTGTTATCAAAAGAAACATGAGAAGATAACGCTACTTCTTGAGAATCATCTTCTAGTTGACTGGTACCAAATTCTGGAACATGACACTGAATCAAGTGCAGAACTAAGTACTGAAGAAATACCAAGTGCAAAACAAATTTAAATGTTGATCTACCAGTGTAATCTTCCAAGTCCTTCATGGTCCTATTCTCATGCTTAGGAATCCTAGTAAAGTTATAGACAAGTTTAGTCAAAATAATATAAGCTCACTTAACATCTATCTAGATTAACCAAAGACATATGAAAATAGGTCTAATTTGTGACTTTACCTCCATTCATTAACTAGGACCATTTGACAAGGACAAGGTAGCTTTTGCATTGTCAAAAAGGGTTAAAATGGAACAAGGTATGATAAAAGGTAAAAATATAGGGTGTCCAAAAAGAGACAAAATTAGGCCCCAACAATGATCTTTAAATTGGGATTTCACGTGAACTAAGCAATATTCAGGTTGTGTGGTAGAGGCACAAATAAACTAAAAGAGTTTTGTGATGGATGATGTATGAAGCTCATTTGCCTTGAGGGTATCTAATAGGGGAAACCTATCTTGCAATGGTCTTCCACTAGAAACCACTTTTTTTTACTATACCTGGGGAGAGGATTCCCACTCTTGGTCATGGCAAGCCTTATGTCGCTCTTTTTTGAAAGTCTAATAGTAATATGCAATTAATTGATGTTCATCCAGTTGCCATAACTCTTGCAATCTCTCTAGGATGGATTCATCATCTGACATCTTGGTAGCATAAATGATAACAAGAATGGGAACTATGAATTCTACTAAAACTACTACATCTCTTTCATAAATCAGTTAAAAGCGTGTATACTTATGCAACTGCTTAGAGGTAGTGCAATAAGCCCATAATGTTGTTGGAATACTCTCATCCCAGTCATACCTATTCATAGAATAAATGTTAGTAAAACTTTTCTCCAATATCTTATTAAAAGTTTCAACAGTTCCATTTGCTTGCGGGTGATAAGGGATATCTTGATGTTGTATCATGAAGTTCACAACAGCATCAAAACAATATCATTAATAAAGTGATAACCTTTATCACTAGTAAGGCTTATGGGGCATCCAAATCTGGTGATTATTTTCTCGAAAATGTATCATGCAATGGTATCGATGGTGCAATATTTAATAGGAGCTTCCTCTACCCAACGTGTCAGGGAATCTATTGTGCTAATAATATATCTTGCATGGGAATAACGAGAAGATGGGTTGATATTTCAAATAAAATCAACCGCCCATTTTTTGAATGCGTCAAGTTCCCAAACTAGATGTAAAGGTAGCTCATCCCATCAAGATGGTCGACCAACCCGTTGGTAAAAATCACACTACTTCGTATATTATTTGGCATCCTTGAATATCGTTGGCCACCATAACCTAGCTTGTAAGGCCTTTTGAGTAGTAGCATTTCTTCCAAAATGTCCTCCTATAATACCTGCATCACATTCCCATAGAACATTGTCCCTCTCATGATCTAATACACATCTTCTTAGATTATGATTGAGTCCCATTTTATATAACTATCCTATAGTTAATTGATAGTCGGTGATGCGAACAACCATATGAAACTTTTGAGTGGATGTGTAATCATCAGTACACTGACATGTTGTGGGGAATAATGCAATATCTTCCAAATGATTAGGAGCTTCTTGAATTCAAAATACGCGTGCATTAGGAAATGGGTTTTCAACTAAACCTCTTGATTCTCCCGATTCAAGGTGAGATAGATGGTCTAGACCCACATTTGATCTTTTGAGCTTGACAATAACTTCAAAGGTAAATTCCTGGAATAGTATAAGCCAACGACATATTCTTCCTTTGAGAAAAGGTTTATTAACTAAGTACGTTAAAGATGAATGACATGTGAAAAATTCAAATAGACCTCCCAATAAATAATGGAAGAATTTCTGTAGTGAGTACACTATAGCAAGAGCTTCCCTCTCTATAGTTGTGTAATTCTTTTCCATAATAAAAAGTTTTCTACTATTGAAATAAATGGGATGATCCAAATTTCCTTCTCGTAGTTGCATCAAAATAGCCTCTAATGTAATCATGATGCATCTACATGAACATGGAAGTCTTTTTTCCAATTAGTATAAACCAAAATGGGTGGGCTTGTGATTTTATATTTGCGAGTGTGAAATGTAGAATCACATTCAACAAAGCAAACAAACCTTTCAGATTTCTTTAAAAACTTCTCCAAAGGTGCAGTCATTGGCACATAATTCTGGATGAACTGTTAGGCCCCTATACTACTAGTGCAACCCCTTATTGTTATTAGTACAACCCCCTTATTATATTGTTGTACCCACGTAGTCCCCATATTGTGACTATTGTGCCCCATAGAAGCCCATTATTGTTATTATTATGCCCTTACATTATTATTGTTATGTCAGCTCTTATTATATGATGACCCCTTAGACTCCTATATAGAAAGGAGGTATTTTCATTTGTATCATATAAGAATTGTTCATTTGTGTAATGTAATGGAGGTTTCCCCCTCGAAGAGGCTGAATTCTAAGGTGTTGATCTATCTTTTCTATCTTTTTGTGAGCTGGTTTCATAACATTTGGTATCAGAGCTGTGGATTTGAGGGTTTTGCTGCTCCAGACAGGTCATCGTGGCATTTGCACTATAACTTTTTCTGCGCGATTTTAGATGCTAAAAAAAACCCCAATTGAGAAGAAATCATTCTGAACCTCGGGTCCAAATTTCAGAGCTTGTATCACTATATTTTCAGAGATATGATCTGAGGAAGTTAGGGTTTTTGAAAGCTCCAGAATTTAAGCTAAAATAGGTCATCATGGGATTTTTGCTATAACTATTTCTCTACAAAGTTTTAGAAGTTAAGAAAAAACCCATTTGAGACGAAATTTGTTCGAATCTTCACTTTGAATTTTAGATCCTATCTCGCTATATTTTTGGAGATATGGTCTGAAGAAGTCAGGGTTTTTTGTAGACCTCCAAATTACATTCCAAACAGGTGACCTTGGGAAAATTGTCACAACTTTCTCTCTGAGCATTGGATTGAAATTTTGTAACAAGTTGTCGAAAGAAGACATATTGTAGTTTATTATGTAGAGTTTTTAGATCTAAAGGTAGAAACAGTGACACGTGTCACATCGTACAAGTTCACTCTACTGAACTAGTCTATAATCAGGTCACTGTGGGAGATTTGCCATAACTCTTCCTTGGAGAATCCAATTTGGATTAAACTAGTGGCAATAGAAAGAGGATACAAATGTCCACTGTAGGTCGTGTTTTTAGAATTGGAAGATTTGAAATTACAGAGTTATAGTTGTTTCAAGATCGAGCTCCTAAAATCAAGAAAAAGCGAGATGAGGAAGTTTGATGGCAAGGATACGGTAAATTGGATACTATAGATGGATAAATATTTTGATCTAAATTGTGTACCACTGTTAAAAAAGGTATGTATTGCATCTAATTATTTAGAACCGAATCAATTTTGATGGTATAAAGGGCTTTGTTATCGTAAACCACTTGTCACATGGTCAATTTTCATGGAGGAAATGATAGCACATTATGAGGATACAAAGAGAACCTCCTTCTTTAGCTAATTGATAAATCTAAAACAAAAGTGTTCAATGGAAGAGAACAATGAAGACTTTCAGGAATTGAATAGAAGAGTAAATTATATTCCAAAGAAGCAAAGGATTGATGTCTTCATAGGGACTTTAATGGATAAAGTTCAACATGAGGTTCGTTTTTCGCAACCTGATTCATTGGAGGAGGCATTCGAGTTGGAAAGAAAAATTGAAATCCAAATTATGAAAACAAGGAATCCCACCACTCATGACTATAATCATGGAAGTGTTTCTTCTCCTAGCCTTCCAGAACCTACAAGGCTTAGACCACAATAATTGGAAGAAAAAAGAGAAAAAGGGCTTTGTTACAATTGTGAGAGAAAATGCACTAAAGGTCATGAGTGTGCTGAGATTAAATTATTTTACATAAAGTATGAAGAGGAGGAAGAAAAGGATCAAAAAACATCAAAATAATAGGATATACGTTAGGACCCAACCCCAGAGAAAGAATAAGTGAATTCGACATATCTTGTAAAGCATTGGCAAGAATTACCACTCAAACTCTCATTATAGAAGGACATAGGAAGAAGAGAAAGGTTCAAGAAGTGAATGATCACATCGAGAAAGAAGAAATGAATCCAACCATATCTTGTAATGCATTGGTGGAATTACTTCTCCTCAAACTATCAAGATAGAAGGACATATCAAGAAGAAAAATGTTCAAGAAGTGAAAGATCACATCGAGCATCAAGAAATGAATCCGACCATATCTTGTAAAGCATTGGAAAATATTGCCACTCCTCAAACTCTCAAGATAGAAGGAAATATCAAGAAGAAAAAGGTTCGAGCAGTGAAAGATCACATCGAGCATCAACAACAAGTTCTCCAACTTTTAAAGGATAACACCACTTTGGTGCAGAATAACATGAAGAAACAGGTAGATCAACATTGCAATGAAAAATGTTTTGATGTAAGTGATTGGGTTTTTTTACAGTTACATCTCAAGCAGGCTATTTATGAGAAGGAAATGTTGGCAATACTACATGCACTTAAGAAATGACGACCTTACCCAATGGGAAGACACTTCAAGATGCACTCTCAAGAAGGGATGAGGATGTGGAAGCATTGTTTTGTGCTATTTCTATTATCCAACCAAATTGGATAAATGAAGCAAGGGATGAATGGAATAAGGACAAAGAAGTGTGCCCACTCATTCAAAAGTTGCAAAATATCCCAATTCAAACAATATTGCTAGAACTTGAAGTGGAAGGAAAAATCATATTGGAACCTGGAGCAGTCATAGAAACAAGAATCCAACAGCTAGAAAATCGATCAATTTTAGAGTATCTCATCAAGTGGAAGAACTTACCTGCTAAAGATTCCACATGGGAGGACAAAATTTTTATACATAAGCATCAAAAACTACTCAACCGTTGAGGGCAACACTTTTTGAAGGAGAGGGGCATGCTACGCCCCTATACTACTAGTGTAACCCCTTATTGTTATTAGTACAACCCCTTATTATATTGTTGTACCCATGTAGTCCCCATATTGTTACTATTGTGCCCCATAGACTATTGTTATTATTATGCCCTTACATTATTATTGTTATGTCGGCTCTGATTATATTATGACCCCTTAAACTCCTATATATAGAAAAGAGGTATTTTCATTTGTATAATCTAAGAATTGTTCATTTGTGTAATATAAAGTAGGTTGCCCCCTCGAAGAGGTTGTATTCTAAGGCGTTGATCTATCTTTTCTATCTTTTTGTGAGCTGGTTTCATAACATGAACCTTCAATAATATCTAGTGTGTCCAAGAGTCAACTAAAACAACTTCACAATAGTCAATGGTGGCATATTCAGTATTACCACAACTTTTGCAAGGTCCACACATACTCTGCACACTATGTGACCCAATAAATTTCCAAAGGGGACAAAAAAAATGAATTCCTTCAAATTTAGAGAGATTTGAAGCTACCCACATCTATAAAAAATAACTCTTAACAAATTAGAAATTTTCTTTAGTAGGCTATAAAATTTCAGTTCGAAAATTATATCTTATCGAGCAACAGAACACATAAAATATTGTAGTAATATAAACAAAGAAAATGCATAAGACAAGAGAGACACAGATATATGTAGTTCACCCAATTTTGGCTACGTCCATGGTGAAACAACCAGTCCATCCTTTATATTATCTAGAAAAATGAAGAGATACAACCTACAACAAATCTGTTGTAATTTCCTCTTCACTCTCACGCAATCCTCCCTCTTCTATCGCTCAGAATACACATCTACATAGTCGAAATACAATTCCCTCATATATAGTGACGGGTTTCCTTCTAGGGAAAAGAAAACCTAAATTAAACATAACTTCTATTGTTAGATCATTCACCTAATGAAGGACTCAATTTGAGTACGAAATTACAATATTTTACAAGGAAATTTGACATCTATGTTTAGCTTCAAGGGCGTTGCCCCTAAACCCCTACCAGGGGGGGGTCATAAAAATCATCATCTCCCCCCCTAGAAGAGAACAAATGGGAAGCATTGCCACCCCAATATCAACTAGACTCCAACACAGTGATACCTCTAAATAAAAAAGATAATCATGCTCCACATGCAACATTGTCTAGTCATCCATGTAAACCTCAAGAAACTTGTGAATATACTCTTAGAAGGTAGATATCACAATTCATGAGAAGACAACATGATCATTCTTCAATTCTAATCGCATGACATTGTAAGCATAAGAAGCTTATTCAATGGTGAATGTAGTTTTCTTCTTTTCTTCTTATGCAATCCTAACTTGTTGGTTACTAGAAAATTCATCAGTGAAAAAACAATCCTCATTACCTGCAACATTGTCAACATCATAAGTCAAAATAAGTGGGGAACATATTATGTACACACGCATTACTATGGTTCCTGTAATCAACACACATCTATATTTCCTAGGAATATTTATTATATTGAATGACAATTGGACTTATCCATTCAACCTAATCGACTGAGAATATAAGTCCAACAACCAACATCATGTCAATCTCCTTTTTGACTGTTTTCTTCAACCCTTAGCTTTAACCTGTAAGGTCAGTTCTTGAATTATTTTGTGTCTGGATTCAAAGCTATATTCATCTCCCCTAGATCTGCTTTAAATCATTTTAATTCAGAAACTGAAGTAGGAAATGAATCTTTATATTCCTTGAGCAGATCAAAAACGTCTTTCGTAGTCCACTCATCTGAATAGTCACCAATGGAAGACATTTTTTAATTCTCTTCAATCCCAACATTTATCATTTTTAGTTTTAGTAGTTGCAAATGTGGTGCATCTAGGATAGGGTCTTCCTTTATCCCTCTCTACCCTTCAGATTCTTTAAAATAAAAGTGCCTTAATTCTTCTAAATAATCGTCAAGTTCTTTATTAATTTTCCTATAAGCTACTACTTCATGGAAGCTTGAGTCATAATGATGTGAAAAATATCCATACCTAATGTATTCTTGCAGAGTATTCCCAAATGGGAATAACAACCTTTTAATAACTTTGACAACTTCAGTTGCCATTGAATCAATATCACCAAATGAAAAATCTTGGAAAAAATTATCAATCATTATATTCCAATATATTCTTTGTCTCTTCAAATCCTCCTTCAAATACCAATCATGTGGAATAATACCTACTGTATGAATAGACTGATGTGTCCACATCAAAACTAGTACATCATCATCTATCCAAGTGGAAAAAAAATTATTTATATGATTTTGTATGTGTCTACGTCCAACATAGATAGGAATCTTATTGAAGTTATTTTTTGAAGTCGAGAATATATGTATTACATTAGTTTAACACTATCCCAATCATGAAGTTGGTCACAATGGATTTCACACCATATTGCGGGATCTTCTTGCAAGGAAACGATCATTAGAGAGACATTTTTACCTTCTTATATTTTGGGATCAACTTCTTGAATAATATTCACAACACACTCAATACCATTAAAAATACGATAATTGTGTACCTTAGTACCAATCTAGAGAAGACATATCATAATTGCATAAAGTCACGAATGAAGCTTGTGACCTCCTTGATGCCAATCATCCATTGCCACATCTAATCCCATCTATATACTTTGAACACTTCGCCAACTAATGGATCTGACAACTGTCAGGTTAATGTAATCCTTCCTTTTTTGGATAGTGAGTTGATACAATTGATCTAACAAACTGGGTTCTTCAACGTCATCTACGCATTTGGTAAATCTTGGGCCTTGATATGGATTACCTTGTGTCGTCTATGGAAGACAGTATCTGGAGTAGAAATGTTATGGTGTTTTGAGATATAAATAGGTTCTAGTAGCAGAATCTGACAGACTAGAAACTACATTCTGTACCAAGTGGGGTATGTTTTCTTATCGAAGAATTCCATTTGGGTTGGCAAAAATTAGGCACAAATTTTTAGCATGCTATGGACATTGCCTTCCGTGGGATCGTCGCATAGAGAATGGTGGTTGCCTTAATGACATAATAGTTTTTTCTATAAAATGGTCACACCATCTACATCTTCTCAGGAAGATGTTTGAGCGATGTTGCAAGTATGGTATATCATTAAATCCCAAGAAGAGTATCTTTGCAGTGTCTAAGGACAACCTCCTTGGGCACATCATTTCCAAGAGGGGGATCAAGGTATATCTAGACCAAGTCTGGAACATCACACATATTCCTTATCCTCTGAACATGAAATCCATGCAATCCTTCTTGGGAAAGATCAACTTCCTCCAGAAGTTCATCTCAGATTATGAGCACATTGGTAAACCCATACAAGAAATGATCAAGAAGGATGTAGTTTACGACTGGGGCAAGAAGGAAAAGGGCGCATTCACTCATCTTAAGTAGGAAATAATAGAAGAACCTATGCTATATAGCCCATATTTCAACAAATATTTTTTTCTTTACCCATTTGATTCCGACACTTCACTCGCTGCAGTGCTCACTCAGAAGGACGAGCTCAATAATGAACATCACATCTCCTTCATGAGCATGAGATTGTAGGAACCCGAGATCAACTGCCCCATCATGGATAAGAAATCATATGAAGTATACAAGATGGTGAAACACTTGATACCCTACCTATTAAAGAATTGTTGCATAGTCTCTGTGTCGCACCTAGCAGTCAGATCGCTACTTTTTCAGCAAGAACTGGGTGAAAGATGTGCTAACTGGATGATAGGACTACAAGAGTATGTTCTTGATATCATGCCAGTTCAAACCATCAAGGTTCATGGTCTTTGAAGGCTTGTAGTAGAAGCAGTGCATGCACAAGAAGAAGAATAAGAGCTCGATGGTTGGGATAAATAAATTTACATGTACAATGTAGAGCAAGCACCCTCCACTTCGCACAGTAACACATGGTACAAAGAAGTGTGCCAGTAACTTGAGCACGACACCATGCCCTATCACTTCTCTATGTAGCAAATGAGGTAACTTTGACTGAAAACCTTATCTTACCAGTTGGTTCACAAAGTGCTTTACAGAAAGCACCACAATGGCACTTTGCTCAAGTGTCTAGAAGCACATGATTCAAAGAGAGTATTATGTGATCTGCATGACGGACTAGCCAGGGGGTCACTTCGCAGGTAACACAACAATGCATAAAGTCATGAGAGACAATTTCTAATGACCCAAATTGTTCAAATACACACATGCTTATGCCTGTAACTGCTCAATTTGTCAATTATGCGCAGACAGAACTTGAAGGTTAGGAGCCCCGCTGCAGCCTATTGTAGTGGACGAACTATTCCAATAGTGGGGCTTGGACATCATTGGGGAACTTTTCCCATATTAATCAAAGCAGCATTGCTACATCTTGACTACTATAGATTACTTCACGTAGCGGATAGAAGAATTTTTGCTCAAACTGAATGACGAAGAAGTCATTAGTTTCCTTTAGCAGAACACCATCTCGAGGTTTTGCATTATTGTATCACTTGCTTTTAACAATGCGAATTACTTTTCTTCATTGAAACTTTATGATTTTGCATTGCAGTATGGTATTATGCTTAAGCATTTAGCTAATTACTACCTGGTAGGAAATGGTCTTGCCGAATCTACAAACAAAAATCTCACTTGCATCATAAAAAGGATTATTTACTCTGAACAATGAAACTGGCATTCCGCTCTGGTGAATTCTCTTTGGGTTGACTAAGTTATTGCCAAACCCTCTTTGAAAACATCTCCATAATTCCTTATAGATGGAAAATAAGCCATCCTCCCACCAAATATCTACTTGCCTACTCTCCAATTATCTCAAGAACCCCAAGGCAAGCTATGTCTATTGGTTCAACGTAGGATGGACACATTACACAAGTTACAAGAAGAATAGATGAAATAAAAATAAAAATTTACACTCCACCAGAACCATGTCAAGATATGGTTCGATTGAAAGTCTGCAGGGAACACCAACTTCAATGTGGGTGATGTAGTCTTGAAGTGGGACAAACCCCTTAAGGACAGAGGAAAACACATGAAGTTCTAGTCCCTCTGGATTGGTCCTTTCACTATTCATGAAAAAATTGGAAAACACATGTATGGTTTACAATCACTCGATGGGAGGGTTGACATCCTTCCTGTCAATGGCCAATATTTAAAATTTTATTTTCACTGACCTCGGCGACCTGGCCCTACACCCTGTCCTATCTTCATAACATGTTTATCACTTGTTCTGTTGTTTTAATCTACTATTTTTTCCTCATTTTTCTTTTCTTTATTTTGATGTCTTTTCATTTCATTTTGTAAATAATAATTTTCATGCACTATGTTCTAGCTTTTGAATAAGTATGTGGCTAACATTCAAGAGCCTTGTGACGCTATAACGCTTGCCTAGTCCTGTGTTTGTCTTCTCGGTGCTTGGTTGTAAATTTTGGCTAGTGAAGTCTCGATGGAAAACATGATCTGTCTATAAGGGAAGCTCTAGTAAAACCATTAACCTATGTCCAAAATGGTAAATGCCATGGTTGTACTGAGTCTTCTGCTATGTGTGTCCAAGCTTATGCAACTAGTATAAATGGAGAAGGGTAAAAATCTAAACGAATCTTGACAGTGCTGGACCTGCCAACATGTCAAGGGATCTCCCATTTAAGATTCCCAATGAGACCTCAGACTATTTGGTGTAGGAGTCCTAGCAATGGGTCGTACGGTATCGCCTTGACTGCGGTTGAACGCAGAGGCATGTAAAATGTCCCTATTGGTAGAAAGGGTGTGACATATGTAGCAAGTCAAGGAAGGTGCATGAACGGTTCTAACACACAAAGGGTGAGGTGAGTGTGCCCCTTGAAAACCTATGAAAGCACGGAGTAAAGAAGAGAAGACACAAGAAAATATGCATCACAAACTAGAAGGCAAGTGAGCTAGAAATCCAAAGTGATCGTTAAACCAACAACACATTTCAGTAAGATTCATACATACTTATATAGTAAAGTAATAAATGCATGTCTAAGAAAACATATACATATATCATTTAGAGTAAAGAAGATAGATGAAATACAATATGACATATGCATGAAATGTGTTGGCTCTACTATATTAAGAAGTAAAAGTTCCAGTCATACAATACAACCATGACTAACCACTAGTTTCGACAGCGGAAGTTATAGCCCCTGCCACCTACTCCTCCAAAGAGATATACTAGATCTACATAGTGGAGAAGCCAAGGCTCAATACAATACTCTCCAAGCTTTCTCTGAGATACTCCTATCGAAATCTTGGATGGCCAAAATCCTCTACAATGAGTTATGAGGGACTATATATAGCAAAGGGTGGGGTGGCTGCTAACATTCAACTTTGTGACTATTCATATACCCTCATGACTCTTCATCTACTCTATGACTATTACATCCAGCTATCAACACTTGAAATTCCACATGACAAGACATTACATACAATCTGCACATGTACCCATGTGAGACAAAACAGGCAATCGATGTAAGACATCACTATGACTTAAGCAACTATGTGAACACCATCTCTTTGACATCCTCACTGTGTTTGAGAATGGTGAACTAATGCCAATATTGGCAGTCCATGATGGTGTCCATGTACTCTGTGGTGACATCTCTCTAAAAACAAACTCTTGCCTCTCTCACATCTTGGTACACTGCTCGGGATCCTCTATCCAACTTGTCTGATAACATGCACATCATTGTCTTCAGTGTAGCCAGACAAACAACATAATGATGCATGGTGTCTACACTGATCACCAAGTCTACACTGGTGGCTATGTGCATCACTTGTCAAAGTAAGAGTCAAGTTCCAGTCAGATTTGTGCTTTTGTCTTTGCCTTCGTGAGTGTCCCAGTGGATGGGATCTCATTTGCGTGCACAACAAAATCCATACTCCTAAATACCATGCAAGGGAAGACTGCAAACTAGTGATGAGATGTGATCGATCTTCATAGTTTTATATCTGACTCTCGACACATGCCTTCAGCTCGACTGCTCTAGGAATCATCATCTTGGGCAAGTGTAATAGGGATCCCTTGTATTTTATTGTCCATGTTTGGATGTATTCAACAAAAGTATGCATGTTTGACAAGATATGTTCTCTCCTATCACATCACTGCTTCCAACCACTGAGATGGACAACTACCTTATGCATTGTACCAAACTTGGAATACAACGCTTCCATGACTGTCTCAACGGACAATACTTCATCTAGTATTTCCTTCTTCAAATCTGCTCAGGCGGATGCTGTAACCAGTTCTACTCCCTATTTGGTTGTATGTAACTCCATAACCATTCACTCATTCTCTATTATCAGGAAGTGTTGATGGTGCTAGATCTGCCAAAATTTAGGGGATCACACTCGTATGAAGTCCCAACTAGACCTCACACCATTTAGTGTGGGAGTCCCATCTGGCATGATGACCCAATTTCCATTATCTTAAGGATTTGCCTCAACTCTTGCTTGTCAGCACAACAGAGTAGTCTGCTTTGTCTTCAAGAAGTGAGGTTCGCGTGCCTGGTGAGTGTAAGTGTCACTTGTGTCAATGGTTCTTTCACTGTAGAGGGAGAGGGTGGGCGTGAGTCCCAAGTTGGTTTAGAGAATTCCCAACTCTACTACCAACACACAAAACAATAGGACATGCACAGGTTTTGGCAGAAAATCCCACACAGATGCGACACTCACAACACACAAGGGAAGATAACATGTCTAACACTTAGTGATTAGTCCGCGTGAGTACAATGGTTCTTATAGCAAGTTTTATGTGAAAGGGTTGTTTGATGTCTAGGAGAGTACTCTACATGGGCGAGACAACATTAACAAAATATACAACATATTTCCATTAATAGATTATGTATTACAATAAGTGAAATAGTTAGAATGTAGAACATAGGTTAAATCAACATGCATCACAAGTGTTAAAGATTATTCTTAAAACAGTTACAATACATGTGTGAAAACATGCTGGCCTATTGGTAGGCTTCTGAATTAAGTGAAATTTCCAAGACATATCGTTAAACACTACATCACTAACCCTATGTGAGGGGCCTTGGAGCCACTACTTACTCCTCAAACGAAAGATTACAGACTCTCTTGGTTATGTGGGAGGATACGAGGTGAAAATTACTATGCATGTACAAATGAGGGGGTATTTATAGCCAAAGGTGAAACTCGTGCTTGTGGTTGTTTGACAACCCTCATGACTGTTTGACTTCCATGAATTTTTGACTTTACTTGACTCCTTGTAAAACATGTGGGTCTCTTGGAATCCCATGTTACATTACATTGATTTGACAACATGGCCCACAACGAAGATGTGGATAGCATGAATCATGAAATGACTTGACATGATAGTGCTAGTACATTAGTGCAGCCGCTGGAGTGCATGTCATGCTGCAGTGCTGTTGGGTGATGGATGTCTTTAAGGTGTGTCACAGCTTCACCTCCACATGGAAAAGTGCATGGAGTCTTCGATGGTGTTTGGCTCACTCGATGATGCTTTGGCCTATTTTTCTTTTTTTGCATGATGGAAGGATTGACAGGATCATCTGTTCGTGAAAGGTGCATGTTTATCTGTTCATCTGTCCATCAGCACATCTTGCATGTTTTCTTGTCTGTCCATCTATGAAGACATCTTTGCATGATTATCCATTCGCAAGCACATCTCTTTGTATGCATCATTCATTCATCCATTGGTGAACCTATCCTTCTACATGTGCTCCTTTCATTCATCACTTTCATTGTCACGCCATGTCTATTAGTGTACTTGTGCCTGTAGTTACTCATGGCGAGATGACATCAATCCAAAAACCTTCTAGTATACCATGACACATGATCATTTCAGATGAAGGTGACTGAGAGAGGTATAAAGGTTACAAAGCAGGATGATGGCTTCTAGAATTGCTGATGAAAACTACACAAGAGTCACTAAGTCATGAACATGGGCAATCCAAGTCGATAGTGACTATCTGTGAAGTCTAGCTCAGCTGGAAGGAAAAATTTGTTTAAATTTTGGAAGGGATAGTCTAGACTGAAGGAAGGCAATGTAGGCGGAATCTGCGCAGTTTTTGAAATGAGCAGGAAATAGGGGTTGGAAGGAAAATTTGCACAATTTTCTAGAGGAACAGGTCGGGTTGTAAGGCGGATCAACAGGTAGAAGTTATTTAGTTTTTTGGAGGAACTATCTAGGAGCCTAACAGTCAAAACTGCGTAATTCCCAGAGGGAACAGGAAATTGGCTATTAGGTCACTGGTAGCAGAAACTATGCAATTCCCAAAAGGAATAGGCAGTTAGCTTCTGGGAGTTGGCAGTAGAAACTACGCAATTCTTGGAGGCAACTAATAGTATGCTACTAGGAGCTGTTGTTGATGAAAATGAGACTAAGGCTGATAGGCTAGCTTGCTGATAAGCTTTGTTCAGTTTTTGAGCTAGGTAGATTATTTTCTGGCAGAAGGCTTGCTCATGAAAATTGTGCAGTTTCCTGGATGAGCAGTTGGTCAACTGTCGAGAGGACTTACTAGGAAAAATGAGCAATTTTCTGAGGGAGAGGGGAGTGGGCACTTGGTGTCTGTTTGGCCTATCTACACAATTTCCTTAGTGACCAGCATAGTGGGCAAGTTAAGTAGCCTTTGTGCAATTTTTGAGGGGAGTCAATCCTAGGGTGGCTGTCGGGTCTGATTGTTCGGGTGGTCATCATGAAAAATGATTGGATTTCTTGCGATCAACGCAGCTTGGAAAGACTTGCTTGGTGCTTCTGCACTGTTCTGGGTGACAATCGATTGAGTTGATGGTGGGGTGATCGTCCAGCTGTCAGAGGGGAGTCTAGTTGTCAAAACTTCAAGAAAATGACTAAGTGTGTGAATAAGTGAAAGATGCAAATGTGATCTTACAAACACACACCCTCATGACTTGATGACGAGACAACTCAAACCAACTAGGAACACATGTTCAACATGGCAGACCGATGGTGCAAGTGACTAGTGTGAAAATTGTGATTGATCATTGATTGACCATGACAACTCTTGCATGACAATGAATGTGACTTCGTGTGTGAGTGCGATAGATGTTTTCATAGCGAACATAACATGTACACATGAGATGAAGACCTTGAGCATGACTAGAACATGGTCGCAAGCGAGACATTGACATCACATGCAAAATCTTGGGTGGAATGAACAAGAAAGGTGAATGTTAATACTCACACTAGTTCATGGAGTCAACCCAAGTGTGTGTAGTCATCAAGTGAAACTATCAAGGGAGGCTCCGAAATTAAGTGTAGGCCAAAATTTTGGAGGGTGCTTGTAGGTGCTACAACACTTGGTGACACATTCGTAGAACTCTACCTTCTCTATTTTGGTTCATCGCTAGCACATGGCCTTGGTATTTCTAGGAGTATTGAATCACATTATGTTTTACCTCGGCTTCCCCACTTACCCCATGGACATACATGGTTCACCTATTCCTAACTCAGTCAAACACAATGAAAATTTCAGCTTGATCATAGTGTTTTGAATTCGGGAAGGGTAGTTTAGCTTATGAGTTGAAGATTTTCATAGTATAAATTTTCATCTCTGGTATCTCTCCAATTCCAGCAGGCTTGGACACTACCCCAATGGAGTCATGCAGGAACACACGCATTTCTCCACTACCAGCGAGCCGGGTCAGTACCTCAGTGGAGTTGCATGATTCACCTCTCTGCATAGGATGCCTTTCTCTTCTTTCGCCTTTGTGTTTTTTAAAGAGGACTGTGCGTCGACACTTATCGATACTAGATTATTGAGAGAAGAAGAGGTTGTTCCTTCAAAGAAGCATGTAAGACCTCTGACATAGGTTTTCTCACTTAGATTTCCCCTTCTCCATTTCTACTAGTTGGATGAGCTTAAATGCATAGAGCAGAAGGTTGAGTGTAGACATGGGTCTTCCTAGTGTGGACACAGGTTCATGGTTTGACCAAAACATCCCTCATAGATGGTTAATATTTTTTTTATCGAGAATTCATGATCTGAAGGTTATAACCAAGCACAGAGAAGACAGACACAAGGCCTGCCAAGTGCTTGAGTGTCACAAGTCTCTTCAAATTTCAACCACATACTCTATTCAAAAGCCAGAATGTAGTAGTTGGAAACACTTATTTCTGGAAACAAAAATAGTAATATACCAAGAAAATGAAGCAAACGTAAACAAAAATAGTAATCAGAGCAAGCAAAACAAAGCAAAAGCGGAAGTAAAAGCAAAGGAAAAGCGAGTAAGAAAACACACAAGCAAGAAAACAAACAAACATGCAAAGAAAGAAAGTGAACAAGCATGCAAGCAATCAAATTGAAATCAAACACTACTCCTACTCCTAGGATAACGGTGCATGGGCCTAAGCATGTGAAGTGATATTTCCAATGCAACCACAGATACATTAGTTGACCCATGTTGGTGAAGGCTTGGTCCACGAGAAACCCAGTTGTGCCAACCAACAAATGTGAAAGACACAACAATGAAAACATACACACTCCGAGCTTACAAGCATCCACAGAACAAAAATGAGTGAAAGTGCATGTCATGCACTCTATGGACTTGCCATGGTGTTGTGCTACACTGCGTGCAAATGTTGAGTGTATACATTCCCTTGACCGTGATTGGTAAGCAAACTTGTGAAAGGTAGACCACTTATGTTGTGCAAGTGTGCTTGTTGTGTATTATTCCTCTAATGCATGAGTGACATGATCGTGTAGTTCGAGTGGAGGAAGTAAAATATGAGTGTTAGATTGATCTTGAGTGCATAAATATGAGTGATGAGGAGCCTTGAGTCTTTGAAAAAATTCTTGATTAAAAGTGAAACCAAACTTAGAACAACAAAGGCCTAACATAACCATTAGTGTCGACTAATGTGCCTCGACAGTGTGTGGGGTTTTGACTTTGTTGATAGATGGATATTTTTAGACTAATGATTAGATGTATTAACAATGAGTGAATCAACATCGTGATAGGATGATGAGGTGAAGAGATAACGACAACCAAGATCAGAAAATTCAGGATGTTGGTCGGCATCCTCATGGTTTGATGAATCACATAGAGGGGTAGATGAGAAGGAAGGATGTTCATCCTCTACATTTAAGGAAATAGCAAAAGAAAGATCAAGTGGATTTTTAATGAATGATTGGTCCTCTCCGTTGATGGATGATGGGCTGACATATGATGTGTCTTGTGAAAGATCAGCAATGGGTGAATCTATTGACGAAGATACACATGAAAAATGAGGGATGGCAAGATCAACAAGGATGCCAGGAAAAAATGGAGGAGGTATAGACAAACAAGGATGGTCCCTTGCTACTGGTGGATTTTCAAGGTCCCCTTCATGCTCTACATGAATGCCTCTGCATGTTCTTTCTACAACACCAACTCCGTCGATAGACGTAGAGTCCAGAATGGAAGAACACAAGGTAGTGTCATTCGGAGAATGCTCAGAATATGAAGATAGATTTTGAGGTACAAAATACATGTGATGGGGTATGGGACTCACAACCAAGTCTTCATGAAAATTGGAAGGATCAATGTCAGGAGGGTGTGATGGTTCAAAAAATATGTGTTCATGCTCTCCCAAATCATTCTGCAATGGTGGAGTTGTTTGATGGGAGTACGATGGACAATCAATTGTCACAATGATTGATTCCATCTGTGATTGCATAGCTCCATCACTGAAGAATGTTGAGTTGGTTTTGAGCTTGAACTTCTTCTTGGGATGAGCAAATTTCTTAAGACAACACTAGAGTCGATCCCAAAGATAGAAAAAATTCATCGGGCTCTTCAGAGCTTGAAACTGCAAATCACAGAAGCACTGCAAAAGATCCGTAGGTGATTGATCCAAAGCCTTCAATTGTGCGAGAGCCTAGATTTACCTCAGGCTGAAAAGGTAGGATCGAGGGCCAACATCAAACCATGCTCAGCCTGGTAGCTAGCCCTAGCAGGTCAGGAGAGGGCTCTCTTCGAGTCTATCTCAGCAAATTATGATCACTAAAGGCTTGAGATGACTGATTTAACTACTGATCTTAGGCTAGGTATACATGTGGAAGAGCTTTTTTGAATGAATTGATGAGTTGTTGGATTAAATGAGAAGGCAGATTTTGGGTGCGGGGAATGAGGCACAGTCTTGTAGGGATCTCGATGGGGCAAGGTAGGCAACTGAATTTGGCACTCTAAATCAAGTGAGATGGATGGATTCAGATAGAAGAGGAGTTTAAGAGGGCAAGAGAAACCATGTATCCTCTCCAAAGAGTTGAAAACATAAAAAACTAAAGCAAACTTCATGTAGAGCACTGCAATTTCAATGTATTCTACTTACACTCTTGTTTGATTTAGCTGAGAAGAAATAAGAGAGAAAATGATATACATAACACATAAATAAATTCACAAATACATAAGAAAGAACTATACCAAAACAAAATCCACAGGGATCCCAACGAGTACTCCAAATCCTGGTCTCAATTCCTTAGCCAAAATACTGATATGAATGTACAATAAAGCTCCTTACTTTCTCAAGAGTCCAACCATGCCAAGGACTGAAAAACACATAATATAGACAAAGAATAGCTCATCCTAGCCTCTAAGGGTCGAGCTCACATGTTTAGGAGCTGATCCAACAGATTCTAAACTAGGAACTAGAAATCAGGCAATGGAACAACATGCCTCTAGAAACTACGGAACTGATCCATTCAGTTTCAAACAACATTTTAACCAATGAATCTACCTTACCAAGTGAGAATTTGGCATATTTACATCATGATCCATCAATATACATGAAATTACATCACAATTTTCCATCAAGAAAGTGAAAATGTCAAACTAGCCAAAACTGGGCGAAAAACATAGCAATACTTGGTCAAACAGGGAATGTTTCCTCTATGCGCCATGCCTGATTCTCTATGCACTGCGCCTGTTTGGACCCACATTCTGGAGGCCTTCCTGGTGTCAAACTTAGCTCCAAGTATGCTCATTAGAAAGGTCTACCTGTCTAATTTCCAACCCAAGTGGAATTTTTCAATTTGGCCTTCATTTTCTCTGTCAAAAATAAAATCTCCCAAGACTGCTTCATGTGTGTCAAAATAGGGGCAATGAGGTCATTTTTTGAGTGTTTTTGACCTTTTTGAGGGCTCAAAACCTACCCAAATTTCTTGGCCATAGGTAGGCGAGCATAAATTTTCATGCCAAATCCAAAAATGCTGAGTTTTTTAGATATTGAGCCCCATAGCAAAAGCGAGCACCACGTGGCGCGATGCATAGGGTAGAATTTCCTGTTTTTGTGCCAAAAAATTTCAAAAATGCAAAAAGTGCTCCAAATTTTTTGAAATGTCGGCTCAGTCTTCTCTATCAAGAGCTATGTTGGGCCAAGGAAGCCTAAGCCAATATCCAAAGTCGATCATGCTCCTTTCGCCTCTTTGAAGCCTTCTTCAATTTTGCCTTTAAACTCCTTATTCGCGCCTTGCAAACCTTGTTCCTCGTCATGTAATGAAAAGCCATGTGTCTCAGCAAGTTTTTCTCCTTGTTAGCCTTCTCCAACAATCTCTCTAGGTGGATATTGACTCTCTCAAACCAAGACTCCCGATCGGCATTGATCTCCTGCTCCAATGAAGTAAACTCCACCCTCCTTCTTTGGGCATCTTGGCAGTTCTCCCGAATGTTTTGTAACTCCATGATCACTTGCTGATCTTCAAGCTGCTTATTCCTTTGCTCCAAGTATTTTATAATCCACTTAACCCTCTCCAAGTTGAGGGACAAGCCTTTGATGTATGTGTGCTGCTCTTGGATGATCTCTTTGAGATTTGTGCTTTGCGGACCCATGTCTATATCATCATCCTCAATAAGAATAAAGTCTCGCTCACCTGAAGGCCCATCATCCTACATTGGTCTCTTGCCTTTGTCCTGAACCTGTTGTGCTGATGATGAAAGTGAGACACCTTCCACCCCAGGTGGAGATAATACTCGCTTTGCTGCTGTGAACAGCTGCCTAGTGCCCTTCTGATAAAATAAAAACCGACAAACTAGAAACCTATGTCTCATGACCCTCATGCTGATAGGAAGGACCACCTGTCTCATGCAAAACCTCGGTAGGTCCCTAAGGAGCTCTAAAAAACTCACGAGAGATGAATCATCCCAAGTGATGCCTTGAAAGCCAAGTTGATGAATAACCACAATTTTAATAAGAGAAAAATGATAAATACTGTTAAACTGCTGCTGAGGGGTCTTGTGCTGCACTAGAGTGGTCATTTTCTCGATATTTCGACACATGAAGTAAGGGATGTTCATCATCCATACCCAGCTAAAGTGCATCAGCAGCCTAACATGATAAGCATACAAATGGGAGAAGCGGCCCTCACAACTGAAGAACTTCATGATCAATTTCATTAAAGGATCATATTCATCTTTGAGGTAACGAAAAGGAAACACTCTCTTGAGTTGTCTCAAGAAGTCAGGCTTGATGTATGGCTCATAATGCTACCTGTCAATTTGCTGCCTCTTCTTCCATGGCTTTCCAATGTTGGGAATACTGGTTGCTAGTGAAATGGATTCTGGTGTTAATGTGAAAGTGACAACAACTAGTGTGGCCTGACCATCATGTAAATGCAACACAAATAAGTGGGCCAACTCATGGTGAAACTGAATGCTAGCAACCTTCTCACAAAACTCATAGCAGGACTAGTGTTGGAAACAAGATATGGCAAGTGGGCAGGCCTATAACTCAGCAAGGATGGTTGATTCCTCTCAAATATGTTTGCCACCTCTATGAGGCCTCTTGGGTGCATGTACCTCTGTTGGTGAGTCACTATGTGTCTCCTCTTCATAATGATAAGAGGGATTATATGCCATCTCTGCTAGTGGATAAACTGTCTTAGAGCTGCCTTGATGAAAAGTATGTGATTGTGATGTTTTTGACTTTTGCCACCAAGGGAAAACATTGATATAGGAGACTGTAGGGGGAGGAAAAAATGAAGGATTTTAGGGACTGTTTGAGGTAGAGTTTAGTTAAGAGAAATGGGGAATTAGGGAATGATTTAGGACTTTTTTGGTATGGGGTTAGGGTTTGGGAATTTGTATTTGGGTTTTATGAAATGGGAGTAGGGGTATAGGATTAGTGAATTAAGGGGTATGTGAACTTGGGGAATTGAGAAAACAAGGGAAGTATGGAATAAGGGAGTGATGACGTGAGGGGATACTTGGTAGCAAAATAGTCAATACAAAACCCTAGCAGCAATCTCCTTTGAAAATTTTGAAGAGATAGGGTTTGTTTTCCTTTAAACACTTTTCCTTACATCAACCACCATGAAACAACCAACAATCTTGGATGAAAAACTATGATAGAAGCTCAACCTACTTGTATCGTTAGCAATCCATGCGTTTTGGGTGATTTTGGAGTAAGTTTGGTAGTTTTTGTGCTTCCTGGCTGTGTGAGCTGCGCAACAAACCCAATGCGTCGCACCTAGTATATGCATCGCACCTGCGCAAAATTGAACTAGAGTCTTAGGCCCAGTGCACCCCGCTAGTTGTATGCGCCCCTCCTCCTGCCTAGTGCGCCGCCCCCAGTGACTTGGAGCGATTTTCACCAAACTTTCTCACTTTCTCGCCAAAATCACTTTTCTTTACTTCTACTTTGCAAATGAAGTTTTCAAATGAAGAAATAGCTTATAAACAAAGATCTTTTAAATTTTTGGCTCATAAAACCCATTTTTACAATGTTTTGAAATGACTTTATTTTTTAAACTATGTTTCTGGAATTTTTCACTCCTTTTTAGCTTTGTGATGAACTAAATGACCTATGCTTTGTTTTTTTTGCAAGTGATTGGAGCTACTGGGGCTAAGGAAAGAAACCAAGGTTGTAGGGGAAGTAATTTACATATGAAGGAAATAACATTAGATGATTTTTATACAATAAAAACAGTAATACTCTGTTTTTCCTCAAAACTCTGTTTTGAGGAAAGACACATCTCTGAACACTTGATGATGAATCTTATTGATGCTAGAACCTCCTCATGTTCCTACTAGTTGTTATTGAACACTTTGAAACACTTTTGGATGAAACCCTAATGAAACCTTAGACCTAAATGACAATGAAACCCTAAAAAGACTTTTGCAACCTTTAAGACAAAAAGAAGACTGTATATGCTTTTTGATGAGCAAACATGAACCAGCAGGTAAATGACATGAGGGAAACTATAGAAAATCCACTCCCGTCAGATGATCCATGCGGCTAATGGGAATGAAGATGACTGGGCGGGACACCTAATATGAAATGCAAAAAGAGGATTTGATCTCTGACTGAGGGATGAAGATACCGACACTAACACATTGTTGTTGTAGTTTTTGGTCAAGATGTTTTGGATCAAAATGATAGAAAGTATCTTCAATGAGATCATAGAAGTACTCAAGTGAGTGCATGCTATTAGCTAGTAGGGTGCACAACCATTGATGTGGAGATTCATGAAGTGTGTATGCAAGTAGCCAGCTGGCCTCTTCGTCAGAACATCCATCTTCCTCATGAAGCATCAAAAGAAAGTCATGTAAGAACTTAGGTCATCCTACTTTGCCTTCAATGTCATACGTGTAAGTGGATAAGTGATCGAAAAAATCACTTGTGATGGTGACATCTTCATTAATAAAAGATCATCACGAAGTGAGAAGAGTGCAAGAATCCATGATAGATATGCAAAGTTTCAAAATAGGATGAGAGGACACAGCTTGTCATTTGGCCCTCCTTCTAATACCTGAAATGTTGACGGTGATGGATCCGCTAGCGCATCTCTTCGCATGCATCATTCTTTTGTCCATTGGTGAACCTACCATTCTAGATGTGCTCCCTTCGTTCATCCCTTTCATTGTTGCACCATGTTTGTTAGTGTACCTATGGCTGTAGTCACTGATGATGAGATGACATCACATAAAAAAACCTCCTAGTCTACCATGGCACATAATCATTTTGAATGCAGGTGACCAAGACAGGCAACAAGGTTGCGAAGTGGGATGATGGTTTTAGGCACTGCTGATGAAAAATGTGCAAGAGTCACTGAGTGATGAATATGGTCAATCCTATTCAACCGTGACTATCCGCGAGGTCTGGCTCAGCTGGAAGGTCAAATAGCACAAATTTTGGGAGGGATAGTTCAGTCTCGAGGAATGAAAGGTAGGTAGAATCTGCGTAGCTTTCAGAACAAGTAGGTAGCAAGGGCTGGAGGGAAAAAAATTGCACAATTTTATGGAGGAACATGCCGAGCTGAAAGGAGGATCAATAGGTAGAAATTGCGCAAGTTTTGGAAGGAACTGGTGAAGAGCTTGACAGTCAAAACTTTGCAATTCCTAAAGGGAATTGGCAGTTGGCTATTAGGTCACTGGTAGCAGAAATTGTGCAATTCCCAAGGCGAATAGGTAGTCAGCTGCTTCGAGCTTGGCAGCAGAAACAATGAAATTCGTGGAGGGAACTGGTAGTTTGCTGCTAGAAGTTGTTGGTGAGGAAAATTGCACTGAGGCTGACAGGCTAGCCTGCTGATCATCTTGACACAGTTTCTGAGTTCAGCAAACTCTTATCCAGTAGAAGGCCTACTCATGAAAATTGAACAATTTCCTAGATGAGCAGTTGATCCAGCTGGATTTTGGTGGCCACCAACCTATCCCATTTGGACCCCCACCATTGTTTCTCTCAGCATTTTGTGTTTCCTTAATTGTAGCACAACTTACTACTTTTAGCATTTTTTTGGGTCCTGAACTTCCAGAGCCATTTTGAGGCCCTAAACGATGTTTTCTGGGAAATCTGGTGGCGACATGGGTCCATGGACCAATGTTTCCCTTCCCAAAGTTGTAGTGCTCAGATAGATCTTTCTAACGAGCTATTGTATGTGTCAAACGAAGATCATATCCCAAAGTTACGACCCCGGGAAATTGATGTACCAATTTACCCAAATGGGCCCCACCATTTGGCGTTTCATCTTCTAGTGTTAGGTTTCGGGATGTGAAGAGTTTTCTATTGTTTCTCAACAACAAAGAGGCCTTTGAGCCTCATTGTAAGACAGTTCAGAGGCATGTAGCCACCACATCTCTTCTCAGAGATAAGCTACCATCGCCCTAGCTGGTTTATTTCCATTACTGTTTGTAAGCATATTTCAGTATTTTACATTAATGAAATGAAGTATTATTTCCACTACATATAAGTGTTTATCGTTATCTTTGTAATTTGTCGCATTCCTATTTAAATCTAGATTAGTGGTATTAGAGCGGTCTACTTTTTCTTTGTTTTTCTTTACATGTCCCCAACAAGGTCAGGATATAAGGAGTTAGGGCTTGAACTCGTCGAACCTTTGCAAGACTAGCCTCGCAAATCTCGACGGCCTCCCATGGTGGATGAGAAGAAAGATGAGGGGGCAGGAGATCCTATCAAAATCTTGCTGGAAGAAGTGTTCAAGCGGCAAAGGAACGCGATGATGGACAGCTTTGCCCAGATCCTGTAGTGGTTACCCAGAGGTGACGCATCATCTTCGAACGACTACTCTAGAAATGCCATACCATTTTAGGTACAAGTTAATTTTGAAATCCCCATCTTTGAGGGTCAATGGATGCAGATGCCATAGATAAATGGTTAAATCTGCTGGAAGGGTATTTCTCTATTCATGAATTTTCGAGTCAGGAAAATATTGCTTTCGCTCTTCTCAAAGTAGCCCTCCACGTCAAAGACTGGTGGGAAACCTACTGCGAACAGAAGGATGAAAGCACAAGCTCACTATTTTCAACCACACCCACTTTGGACTCATTTTGGGATGCCATCAAGGAGTATTACTACCCTGTCAAAAGCCATGAGGACAAATACATAAAGTGGACCACGCTGCAACAGGGAAGGGACCAAGATGTGCCAGAGTTCACCAACATTTTTCATAGCCTTCGTACACAGTTGGGTATCAAAGATTTTGAGCTGCATATGGTACCCAAATACCATGGCTTCCTACACAGATACATCTAGGAAGAGATGGAGTTCCTGAACATCTGCTCGCTCAGCACAACGTACCGATACACTATCAAAATTGAGCAAAAGTTCAAACAAAAGAAGCGAGACTTTGGATCTGCAAATCCAAAGCCCAAAGGACAAAGCCAAGGTAGGGTGATCCAAGACAACCCATCGAAGCCACAAGAAAAGAACAACACCATGAAGCCAAAGAAGGACACAGGAAAGTGGTGTGAATTCCACAAGGGTCCCACTCATAACACAAGTGAGTGTTTGACAAAGTAGTCGCTGGTGGCCGAGTTGAAGACTTCTGAATTAGATGCATGTTTCGACCCTAAGCAAAATCCCAACAAGGGGAATGGCAAAGGGAAGTAGATCATTGATGCAAATTCCACCGCCAAGATCCAGAAGAATGAGCTCAAAGAGCCAAAGGAGGGGGAGCATCTTTTCCACTCACAGATGTGGGTGTAGTGTTCACTACTGCAATTCATTGTCGACAGTGGTAGCCAAAGGAACCTCATTTTAGCAGAGGTCGTGAAGTGGTTGGGCCTACCAACTACACCACACCTACAGATGTACAGTATCGGGTGGCTTCACAAAGGACAAGATCTCAAAGTTCACCAACAGTGACGCCTTCCCTACAGCATCAAGCCCTTCATAGATGAGGTATTGTGTGATGTTACACCTTTGGATGTTTGCGATTTACTATTAGGCTAGCCATACTTGTGAAGGTGACATGTTGTGTATGAGTCAAGGCCTCATGCTGTCATTATTTCTTTGGATAATTCATTATACAGGATACCGGAGGTAGCCCCACCTACCGCCACCTCTTTGATCATTGTCAAGAAAGGCAGTAAGCTCATCTCCCAGATTAGGAAATTCATTTTTTGTCTAGTTCACTCCCAAAGTAAGGGGAATATCATTGCTACATCCATGACCCCTGCAAAAAGTTCCTCCACGTAGCAGTAGCAGCAAAGGAATACGGTCATGACAGAACACAGGAAAAACTTCTCCTCATCCATAGGGGTACCACACAAGTTTCAGGTGGGCAACAAATTTTAGTTACATCTGTAGAGAGAACACCTCACTAGAACCCATCAGAAACTTAGACCACTTCGAGATGGTCCTTACACCCGTACCAAGGCTACAGGAAACAATGCTTTGAAGCACAACATTCGTCCATTCCTTGGCTTGCATTGAGTGTTCAATGTGGACCGTTTCCGACCATGCTTCCCACCATTACTAGACACATTAGAGATTGCAAAAGAACTCACCAAAGACCCAACTTACTAGAAGCTTCCTCATCTCAAGGAGAGACTCAACGCAATGGGGACCATTGCTTCCTAAGGGGGGAGGAATGATCCAGGTCGATGTTGGTGGCCACCCACCTATCCCATTTGGACCCCCACCATTGTTTCTCTCAGCATTTTCAATTTCCTTAATTGTAGCACAACTTACTATTTCTAGCAGTTTTTCAGGTCCTGAACTTCCGGAGCTGTTTTAAGACCTTAAACGACATTTTTTGGGAAAATTGGGGGCAACATCGGTCCATGGACCCATGTTTCCCTTCCCAAAATTGTAGTGCTTGGATAAATCTTTCTAATGAGCTATTGTATGTGTCAAACAGAGATCAAATGCCAAAGTTACGACTATGGGAAATTAAGGTACCAATTTACCCAAATGGGGCCCACCATTTGACGTTTCATCTTCTAGGGTTAGGTTTCTAGATGTGAAGGGTTTTACATTGTTTCTCAACAATAAATAGGCCTTCACGCCTCATTGTAAGATAGTTCAGAGGCATGTAGCCGCCACATCTCTCAGAGATAAGCTACCATTGCCCTAGCTGGTTTATTTCCATTACTGTTTGTAAGGATATTTCAGTATTTTACATTAATGAAATGAAGTATTATTTCCACTACATATCCGTGTTTATGGTTATCTCTGTAATTTTTACATTCTTGTTTAAATCCGGATCAATAGTTGATCGACTATCGAGAGGACTGACTGGGAAAACTGTGTGATTTTCTTAGGCACACATGGATGGGAACTTGGTGTCTATCCGTCCTGTCTATGCAATATCCTCAGTTAGCATAGTGGGAAAGGTTAGTAGGCTCTGCACAATTTTGAAGGGGAGTCAGTCCTGGGGTGGTTGTCGAGTCCGACTGTTAGGGTGTCACGAAAGCTAATTGGATTTCTTGCAATCAGCGAAGTTAGGAAAGACTTGCTTGTTGCTTCTTGACTGTTTTGGGTGACAATTGATCAAGTCGATCGAAGCATGATTATCTGGATGTCATAGGGGAGCTTGGTTGTCAGAACTTCAGCAAAATGACTAAGTTTTTGAACAAGTGAAAGATGCAAATGTGATCTTACGAATTCACACCCTCATGACTTGACGACGAGACAACTCAAACCAACCAAGAACACATGTTGAACATTAACTAACCATGATGATGCTTGCATGACAGTGAATGTGACTCTGTGTGTGAGTGCCACAGATGCTTTCATAGTGAACATAACATGTACACACTAAGTGAAGACCTTGAGCATGGCCAGAACATGGTCGCAAGAAAGACATTGACATCACATGGAAATTCTTGGGTGGAATGAACAAGCAAGGCGAATGCTAAGACTCACATGAGTTCATGGAGTGAACCCAAGTGTGTGTAGTCATCAAGTGAAACTCTCAAGGGATGCACCAAAATTGAGTGAGTGCCAAAATTCTGAAGGGTGGTTGTAGCCGCTACATTAGGAAGCGAACACTTGAGCTAGTGGCTTCGGCATATGCTCTAGTAGCATGGACCAATATTGCTATATGCTTATGCAAATCAGACATGATCACTCATTCCTCAAACTATGCAGGAGATGTGTTGTCGTCGAAGGTAGACACTCTACGAGTTTGCCCAACTCTATGCTGCGACTCCTAGAATGATATGTTGTACATCTCTTCTTCTTGATTATCTCGGAGGATCTCAGTGTCTACTTGGTCGCTTGGGACTTGCTCATCTTATGGATCAGTTCAAGATGGTAGGTCGATCTCTTGGTTGTAACGCATGAGGTTGATGTCTTGCTCTAACTCTTGTTGCTCCATATCTGTATCCATCTGATCAATTTCTTATTCAATCTCTTGAGCAAGGTCTTTCTCCTATGATGGCTCACACTATTTGCTTGGTGCCAACTATTCAGAATAGTCTACTACCTACACAAGCCAATTTTCATATATCTATACTTGTTTCACCCCTTGATATACTTGTTCTTGCTACGATTCCTTCTCCTTTTAGTGTGTCTCCTATTCCTTCTGAGGTTGCTCTTTCAACTTGTGCAACTCCTTCATTGTTTCCTCCATCCTCTATTTTTCTCTCTTCCTTTATGCATTCCTCATGTCATGTTGTTGCCTCTTCGCCTCTATTTCCAAAGATGCTTTTTGTTCAAGTGGGTCTGCTCTAAGCATGCATATTTTTCTGCCTCTGCTCTCAATAATCTTCATATTGCCTTTATCATGCACCAGTATGTTTACCACTATTGTTGTTGCTGTTGGCATTCTCCTGGATGCTACTTCGCTAACCATTCGAAAGTGATGCTGACTGGTTCATTGGACCTAGAGAAGCTGTAACAATATCTCCATGGGTCTTCCTCCACCCAATCACATGCTCATGCCCGTCAATCCACTAGAACTATACTCTTGTGTAGTGATCTTTCAAAATACAATGTGTGTCATATGGATTAAAGCTTCAGACTTCGAAAGGATATTTCTTGATCTCCTCAATTTCGACATTTGCATGCTTTAGGTTTTGTATCTCATACTACTCGATCTGCAATGGAAGAGTGGTCCAAGTTTCCTTCTTCTTCTGGTGCAGCCTAGCAGACACTCTTGCCGAGATGTGGTATGAATATTCTAACATGATGAGATTATCCATGGAAAACTTCAGTGAAACATGCAAAGGCTTCTCCATGATGTACATACGTATGAAGGTGTCAGACAGTGAGGCATACCAATCCTCTATGTCAATCAGTGCCTATATTGTTTCCTTTAACGTGCAAGATGGATCTTGCTCAAATATAGTCTTGTACACTGGTGTGAAAAAATGATCTAATAACTGTGTGATAACTCATTTGAAGCTGCATTCAGACAAGATTTTACAATAAGTATTCATAGAGGTTTTCATCGATTTTCATGCCCACTTCAAGCTCGGGAACTCCTAGAGGGAAAAGATTGCATCCAAGATGTAAGCAAACATGTAGATTTCTTCTTGCTAACCTTTGGGTGACTATCAAGCTCATGTTACCTGTTCCTTTAGCTTGAGAGCCAACATGTCGACCTATGGCACACTTTTCCTTCACTAGCTAGTTGGTCCAACGTGATCACCCAACTCTCCTGGAAGGTCTCCATGTTCACTTGGCAATACAAGAGACATGCAAAGATGACCAAGTATTGATATGAGTTCTGTAGTATCTTCATCCTCTAAATCTAGTTGGGTGTCATCCTGAATTTAGCCACCTCCTTGACCCAGTTCTTCAAGATATCCCTAGCATTGGCATTGCTTCTAGGTATGCTGAAGGGTGTCTCCATGGTGATCACTAGGTTTGACATATGGTAGATATGCAGATAATCTTATGCCTTGAAGGTAGCAATATTCTTCCCACTAAGATTGCTTAATGTCATTGTCTTGGGATTCGTGTGCGAGATGATCCAATGTATCAAGTTTGTGCATGGGAACGCGGGATACCTACTGCAATCCGATATAAGTTGGACTTGTGAATGTCCACATAGACTTGGAAGTATTTGATATCTTCCCCGACTATTCCTAAGAATGCTCCAGTTGTGCTTCTGTCAGTGTCCTTTGATCCTACTCTTTGAGAGGAAATTGATCCTAAACTGCTGAGAGATGGACGAAAAACTACTACATCTGGAGACATGGGCACATGCATGGCAAGAAATCTCGCAAATAAAACAAAAAACAAATTGAGGAATGACATGCAACATACCTGGGAATTGACTAGCAAGGACTGCACAATTTTCACTGGGAGGTTAGGAGACTAGCTGCCAGAACTGTGAAAAAGGAAATCTGGATTGTCAGGAGGCTGGTCGATTGCTATGATTGCATAGTGCATAATACAGAATGGTTTGTTGGGTGCTAGGATTGAGCATTGCATAATTCCAACTAGAAAGTATTACAGGCCCAGGGACAATTCCAACTAGCAATGCACATTTTCTGGGAGGAAGGCAAAGCCTTCCCTCTCAAAATTGTGCAATGTTGTCTTGGTGAGGCAAAGTATGGGTAAAGGTTTCCCAGACCCGCCGATGGGCAACTGAATGTAAAATAAGTTGCGAATGCATGGTGATACTGAGTGTAAGTAGAGGTGAATGATCATGCATGGAAATAGCAAATGCAAGATTTAGAAAATGGAACAACATGCATGTATGTGAGATGAATTGCTGAATTGCCGAACATTCATTCAAAATAGTGTCATGCATGTGACAACAGTGGGATTCTAATGAAATCTAAAATGGTTCTTGTACAAGCTAATATGCATGTAAACAAAAGAAAGCATTCATAGAAATCAAGAAGACAACACTCACAGAAGCCAAAACACAAAAAGCGACAGAAATGTTTCACAAGACAAGTTAAACGGACTTACGCGAAAATAGTTGAGTTGGATCTGTCAAAGACTCTTGGATGTGTTATGGGATGTTAGAGCTCCAAGTTCGATGTGAAGAATGAGCTCTGAAGCATTGAATAAATAAATTTGAGGTTCATGACACGCATGCCAGAAATCTAGGAAAAAGAGACACTTGGAGGAAAGTTTCTAAAATGATCATTGCATGTAACCTCCAGCTGCTAAAAATAAATCCCTAAAATCTAGGGATGCTTTTTTCATGTTTCTTTTTGTTATTTCAAGAAAAAGTAGCCCATGCATTCAAGTCAAGTTTTCTCAGTCCCAGGTGGAACTGATAAAACTGAAGGTACATGCAACAACCTGGTTGACTAAGGGGATATTTTGTGCAGTTTATGGGAGGAAGCTGGGTTAGTTGTCTAGAGGGAATGCACAATTTCTAGGTGGAGCAGCTGACTGCTGCCCAAAATTACACAATTTTTGGGCTGAGCGACACTGCTGGGTTAGATTACGCAGTTTTCATGGGGAAGGTTGGTTGACAGGGTTGTGCAGTTTCTAAGCCCAGGAAGCTAGCAGTTAGATTTGCGCAATTTCTAGAGAGAAGGCTGGTTCCCCTCCAGAATTGCACAATTTCTTGAGGGAGCTACTCAGCCAATAGCTGGACGAAGTCTAGAGCAGCCTTTGAGGGGAGTGAAAAAAGATTTCATGCTACTAGAAAACCACTAAAGCTCATGTACTTGAGAATGCAAGACATGTTGCTGAGGATGGTTGGTATGGAGGCTCCAAAACAAAGCTAAGGAAAAATTTTGGAGGGTGGTTGTAGCCACTACAACAAAGAGAAAACCTAAATCAGAGGTCTTACATGCTTCTCTGAAGGAAGAAACTCTCTTACTCTCAATATGTTGGGATCCCTCTTCCGCTCAAAAATAAATAAGTGCCTATGCACAATCCTCTTTCAAAAAAGATACAAAGGTGAAAGAAGAGAAAAGCTTCTTGCATAGAGAGGTGAAGTAAGAAACTCCACCGGGGTACTAACTAGGCTTGTTGGTAGTACATAAATTCTTGTGTTCCTGCATGACTCTATCGAGATACTGTCGAGGCCTGCTGGCAGTGGAGCAACACCAGAGATGAAAAACTTATACTCTGAAACATTTAAGCTCGCAAACCAAACTACCCTTCTCGATTTTGAAACATTCTAATCTTGCTGAACCTTTTTTTGTGTTCGACTGATTTAGTACAAGGTGAACCTTGTTTTTCCATGGGGTAAGTGGGGAAGCCGAAGTGTCCTAGACAATAAACCAATACTTCCTGAAAGGCTAAGGCTCTATGCTAAAAATGAACAAAAATAGAGAAGGTGATAATCAACAAATGTGTCACCAAGTGTTGTAATGGCTGCAACACCCTCCAAAATTTTGGCCTAGATCCAAATTTTGGAGCCTTCCTTGGTTTTTCCATTGATGGTCGCAAACACTTGAGCTCATTCCATGAGCTCTTGTAAAGTCTTTTCCACCCTTTTCTTTTCCGACTAACGATCATATTTTGGCATGTTGATTTCTTAGTCATGCTTGCGACCTTGTTCTGGAAATTTTGAAGGTTGATATTTGTGTGCATGAATTTTCTTCACTCTGTCAACATTGGTCTTACTCACACACAAATTTGTAATCACTGTCTTGCGAGTGTTGTCATGATCATTTGAACGTATATCACAATTGTCACACTTGTCACCCTCAACCTTAAAGATAGTCTCACTGAGCACATGCTTGTCTTGTTGGTTTGTGGTGTCTCGTGATTGGGTCATCCTATGTGTTTGATCATAATGTGATCAAAAAATGATCCTAGATGACTTTTTACTCAAAAATCAAAGTCAAAGGATGCCTCTAAAAGTAGTTCCATTACATAGATCCTTTCAATCTAAATCTAAGGCAATTTAAATGGGCTAAAATGGACTTCGGATGATGAAGTTATTGTAATAAGAAGTTTGCCCTTGTCCTTTGAAAAGGAGGAAAATTCTTATGAAAATAGGCTTAAGGCCTTATATACGTTCCCTAAGAAAATTGCATTAGAGAAAAGCCAAACGGGTTGTGTTAAAAGACCTAGCCTTAAGGAATTGCGATAGCGGCAGTGTGATTACTCGTGGACCATTAGATCGGATGCATAGATCAACGGTCTAGATGGATTTATCACACCACAATAATCTAAGGGAAAGGACTTAAAGTAGGCACAAAGGCTTTCAGTGGACCCGACAGACTTATGAATAAAACAAGCGAACCTTTTGAGTTCTAAAAGGAAGGAAGTAAATGGTATTTCAGGTAGGCATCAAGCAGTAAGCGGTATTGGACAGGCTCCGCCTAATTCCATACATTGGCTAACACATGGCATGATGTAGGAGAGAGAAAACCACTTTTTCACGTGGGTAATCTCTACACAAGTAGGCCACCCGAAAATGCTGCCAACCATTGGATTATAGATCCTGGATCAATGGCGGAGATTGAGCAGATTTTTTTTTTTTGGGTTCAATGCAAACCATGGGACTAAAAGACAAATCAACAGTTGTGATTGAATCGGTAGTTGCTAATTGGAAAGGTTGAAGGACCAAGAGCCATGACCATGAGACTCGTTGATATGTGATAGCGCCGATGTGCGATGTGCTGATAGAACTTATCGGTGATTGGCGAGTTGGTAGGCCACAATACAAAGGGCCAATGCACATTCCGACTGACGATTATGATATGCCGATAAAGGGTAGACCTGATGGGCATTATAAGAGGGAATGCATAAAATTTGAAATCTGGTTTACTAAAATTTTCTTTGTATTTCCTGCATATTGAGGTTTTGTATTTCTGTGTATTTGGGTTTCTTGGCCATACACCTATGCAATTATGATTTGCAATACAATGGCAGACCCAATGGGTTTATAGATGCGATTGCATATATTTGAAGTTCGGGCTTAAAGCCCATGATGTGTTTTCATGTGTTTTCCTGTGTATTTTTGTTATTTTTCTATTTTGTCCAGAGGAAGGCAAAACGACTGGGTTTCCCATGCCCGCTGGTTCATTTCCATTATAAACAGATTCTTTTGGTGAAACAATTGGGTTCTTCAATGATGGAGGAATATAACCAATGTGTTACAAATACACAGAGAGGTTAATTGACAGGGTTGCTGAAGGTTGCTAAGAATGCACATAGAGGCCGAGAGATAACACAAAGAGAAAAATTGATAGAGGGTCACTTGGAAGTCAAGCGAACCCAGAAGCTCATGAGAGCTAGAGGCAGAGTTTGATCCAGAGCTAGAGCAGAGAGCTAGAGCCAAAGCCAGAGCCAGAGAGCTCAAGCAGACTTCCAAGAGCCATGATGTTGTAGTGAAGTTGCAGAACAGCAAAGAGATCATATGATCAAGCTATTGCTGGTGTCCAGAGTGCGTTGAAGATAGAAGAATGAGTTCTAGAGATAGTTAAGAGAACTCTGAGGAAGTCAGAGAAGCCAGAAGCTCAAGAATATCAGAGCACTGACTGAAGGAGTAAAGTCCAAAGAAGCCTAGATCTGTCTGCAGAGTGAGGACAACCAAGGGTAAGACGATATTCTAAACCCATAGGTTTAGTTGTAAACCAATGAAGTTGAGCATGGAGCTTATAAAATAATTTAAGCCATAATCCCAGAGAGCCTAGTTGAGTTGACTAGAGCCCACGAAGACATAGCCCAAGAGGGTTGGGTGAACTCCATATTAAAATTGTTGTCTTATGTGTTTGGTTAGTTGTTGCATTGCATTTACTATTGACAGAGTTTTATTTTAGTGTAAGCAAATAAACTTAAAGAACATAAACAATCTAAAGACAAAAATAAGCATACACCTATTTCAAGCACCTTTTAATTCCACAATTTGTTAATCATAAGATCTTGGGAATATTTCAGCTTTGGAGTGGGAGAGGTTCTTGTAATCTTGACAAGAAACCTTTAGTGCCCCATTTCAGATCAGGTGGTATTGGAGCTTAAGTTTGATTAACCCCACCTTCAAAGAAGGTGATATTAAAGTTGGTTATACCAAAGCAACTGGTATCAGATCAGATTGTTGATTGACATAGAAAAATATTTCCTGTTTGAAAGGTGTTTGGCAGTTAAGGATTGATTGTCTGATTGATTGTATGCTTGTTTGTAGACTAACTATTGTGTAAGTTTCCAGAGGTGAAGGCAAAGCTACTGATAGCTAAGTCCAGGAGAGGAAAAAAAGGAAGAAGTGATGAAGGCATTCTTCTTATCCCAAAGGACCTCAAGACCATCCTTGAAGCACAAGAGGTGCGTTGCAAAAGGTTGCTTGAATAAGCTCTTCGTTAATCTTGTTTGAAGATTTTTGTTCATTGGAACAATGACAACTTCTATAAGTAAGTCCTCAAAATCTTCTTTCTTCACAAGATTATTTGATGAAGACATGAAGCAAGACTTATTCATCATGATGGACAAGGTGAGAGAAATGTATGAGGATGGAAGGAAGATCAGCATACTTAGAGAGGAGTTGAATTCCATGGAGGAAAAGAAGAAATTGCTTTCTGACAAATTAGAAGAAATGGAGAGGCAACTTCATATTGCAAATATGAACTTGAAAAGGATGCATGAGTTGGAGACATAACTCTTTGTTTCCAAAGAATCCTTAGTTAAGTATCAGCTTGAAGAACAGGTAAACAATTCCTGTTTTTCTTCAAATTCTTCTAAGAATGCTTATATTTGTTCTTTTCAAAAACGTACTAGAGGTATAGGTTCAATGTCCAAAATGGGCTATGAAGGAAAAGGCTTTGGTAAAAACGCACAGGGTATTGTTGAGCCAATAATGGTTTAGGAAAGGCCTAAGTATTTGGGTCTTGGCTATGGACAATCTTATGGAGAAAGTTCCAAAGATTCCATGAAGACAATTGAACCAGTTCCAAGAAGGAGCTTCATTTCAGGTCTTCTACCTCAAGAGTGTAGATATTGTATTCTTGGGGAATTCAATATCTTGAAACATCATTTACAGGATCCAGGTGTTCATAAGCATGCACTTGAATGAGAGAGTTGTGGACACTATGAAATCCTTGAAGAGATTGATGATGTTCCGAAGGGAGCTACTTCTTCATTTATTTCACCTCCTCATGAAGGTAATAAAGGTGAAAAAGAAAGGTATAAATCTGGTTCTAACCATATTCCTTTTGATTATGTTCAACATGGTAAATTTCCATATAAGTATGGGAAAATAATTGCATGTTCCTTTTGTGGTTTGGATAACCATAATGTTTCTAGATGTTGGAAGAGAATGGCCACATAGAGGAAACTTTTGAAGGAAAAGGAAGCAAGAAACCAAAGGTCCATTGGACAAGGAAAATCATGCTGTCAAGAGGATGCACATGTGTTGCACTTACTGCCATAAGCAAGGACATATTGCTGTAAAATTTTGGACCCTGAATCCAACAATGCTTCCAAAAAACTTGAAGAAGGTGGAAAGAGAAAATGGCAAGAATGGAATGAAAGTTTCCATGAATGATGTGTTTCAGGATGATTCACATGATGATGCTGATGTGCAGACAAAGGAAGCACCTTTGAAATGGATTGGTAAGAAATGGTTAGAATTCTTATCCAATTAAGATTGCATGTATTTTGATTTGATGCATCTAATTGCATTTCTTTGTTAATGGAATGCAAGTTGCGGGTTTTTTACCAAGAAGGTGAATGGAAAATTTGAGTAGGAGACTCACTTTATTGCTGCAACATTATATTCATTTCAGCTTCAAAAGTACATTGTGCTTAAGCGAATGTTGAAGGATGAAATGCATGCATGAGAATGATGTGCATGAACACAGGGATGTTGATGATTCCATTGTATTTAAACATGTATGTGTGATTAACTTGAAGGGTTGATTTCTTTGTTTTAAGGAATGCATGTAATATCAATGTTGACTTGGAAAAATTGATTTGGTCTCCAAGATGGAGATGATGATGAAGTGTTTCATCTTTTGAAAAGAATCCTTCATATCTTTTCTACATGCTTGACTTGAAGGGTCAGTTGTTTAAAGGCATGTTTTGTTGGCTTGTTATCTAGTCAATCATTTGTATGCAGATGTAAAGACATGGAGATGTTCACAAGATGTGAAATCTGTTTCTTTTGTTGAAGCAAGAGTTTGGGCCATCTAGTTATTGTCTGTAATCTTGTTGTTGACAGTATGTCAAATAGGTAAAAATGAACATTTTGTGAAGCAGATGTAACTTCACATTGGTTTGAGCCACCTTGGATCAATGATCAAGGAAAAAATGTTCAAACTACCTTTTGTGATCTTCTCAGCAGGAGTTTTGCAAGAAATCAAGGAGGAAGATAGTTCTTCTAAGGAGGACAAGCACATCTATGAAGGGAGTGTTTAAAGGCTTTGGTTTAAAGGCACTAGCCATGCAGGCAAGTGTATGAAGGCTAAAAGAAGAGGGTATTGTACTTTCATCTACTGTTTAAATCAGTATATCATAATTTTCGAGACAAAATGCTTTTTAGTGGGAAGGCATGATTGGAAAATGATCCTAGATGACTTTTTACTCAAAAATTAAAGTCAAAGGATTCTTCTGAAAATAGTCCCATTGCATAGATCTCTTCAGTTTGAATCTAATGCAATTTGAATGGGCTAAAATGGACTTCAGATGATGAAGTTATTGTAATAAGAAGTTTTCCCTTGTCCTTTAAGGAGGCAAATTCTTATGAAAATGGGCATAAGGCCTTATACGCATTCCTTAAGGAAATTGCATCAGAGAAAAGCCAAGCAGAGTGTTAAAGGACTTCGCCTTAAGGAATTGCGATAGCGGCAACATGATACATGTGAATTGTTAGATCGGACGCACATATCAATGATGGAGATGGCTTTATCACATTGCAATAAACTAAGGGAAAGGACTTAAAACAGGTGCAAAGGCTTTCAACTGACCTGACAGATTTATGAATAAAACAAGTGAACTTTTTGAGTTCCAAATGGAAGGCAGTAAATGGTATTTCGGGAAGGCTTCAAGCAGTATGCAGTATTGGATGGGCTCCACCAGATTCCTTACATTGGCTGACACGTGGCACGGTGTAGGTGAGAGAAAACTGCCTTTTCGAGTGGGTAATCTCTGCGCAAGTAGGCCACCCAAAAATGCTTCCGATCGTTGGATTAGAGATTGCAGATCAATGGTGGAGATTGAGCATTCTATTTGTTGTTTCAGGTTCAATGCAAACCGTTGGATTAAAAGACAGATCAATAGTTTTGATTGACTCGATGATCATTAATCGAGAAGGTTGAAGGACCAAGACCCATGACCATGTGACTCGCTGATATGCGATAGCATTGATGTGCGATGTGCCAATAGCGTTGATCAGTGATTGGCGAATTGGGATGCCACAATACAAAGGGCCAATGCACATTGCGACTAGTGATTGTGATATGTCGATAAAGGGTGGACCCAATGGGAGTTATAAGCATGAATCCATAAAATCTGAAATCCCGTTTATTCGGATTTTCTTTGAATTTCTCATATATTAAGGTTTTGATCTCCTGCCTGAGTGATTTCGATAATCCGATAGAAGGTGGACATGATGGGAATTATCGATGCGATTTCATAATATTTGAAATCTGGAAATGCGCGATTTGTTTCTATTTCTGTGTATTTCGGTTTCTTGGCCATACACCTATGCAATTGTGGTTTATGATGAAATGGCAGACCTGATGGGTTTATAGATGTGATTGCATATATTTGAAGTCTAGGCTTAAAGCCCATGATGTGTTTTCATGCATTTTCCTATGTATTTCCATTATTTGGCTATTTCAGCCAGATGAAGGCAAAACGACTGGGTTGCCCGTGCCCGTCAGTTCCTTTCCGTTGTAAATGGATTCTTTTAGTGAAATAGTGGGGTTCTTCAATGATGGAGGATTGTAACCAATGTATTACAAATACACAGAGAGCTCAATTGACAAGGCTACTGAAGGTTGTTGAGAATACATGCGGAGGCCAAGATATTAGCACAACTGAAAGAGGGTCTCTTGGAGGTTGTACAAACCTAGAATCTCATGAGAGACACAGCCAAGAGCTAGAGTCGAGAGCGAGAGCTAGAGATGGATCCAAAGAGCTCAAGCAGACTTCCAAGAGCCACGATGCTGTAGTGAAGCTGCAGAACAAGAAAGAGATCAAATGATCAAGTTGTTGTTGGTGTCCAAAGTGTGTTGAAGATAGAAGGAGTTCTATAGATAGTTAAGAGAACTCTAAGGGAGTCAGAGAAGCTAGAAGCTCAGAGCACAAACTGAAAGAATCAAGTCTAAAGAAGCCTAGATTTATCTACAAAGTGAGGACAGCCAGGGGTAAGATGGTATTCTAAACCCACAGTCTCAGTTGTAAACCAATGGAGTTGAGCGTGGAGCTTGTAAAATAATTTAAGCCATAATCCCAGAGAGCCTAGTTGAGTTTACTAGAGCTCATAGAGACGTAGCCCAAGAGGTTTGGGTGAATTCTATATTAAACTTGTTGTCTTATGTGTTTCCTTAATTGCTTCATTGCATTTACTATTGTCTAAGTTTAATTTTAGCATAATAAAATAAACTTAAAGCACATAAACAGTCTAAAGACAAACATAAGCATACACCTATTTCAAGAACTTTTTAATTCCACAATTGGTTAGTCGTAAGATCTTGGGAATATTTAAGCTTTGGAGTGGGAGAGGTTCTTGTAAGCTTGACAAGAAGCCTTTAGTGCCCCATTTCAGATCACATTATCATGTCTACACAAGTTCACTTGCTCTTTCACTTAGCCACTTTTCCTAAAAATATGTCGATTGGACAAACACCTTCAACCGGATCTCAACTAAGTTGCACTGCACAGTCTAATATCTCAGTGACCCTACTCTGCTCCCAAAATTACGTAGTTCTTGAGGATGTCTTTCAATATAGATGCATTGTACAATCCTAGAAGTAAGAAATTTATATGTGTGTTAGAATTGCGTAGAAGATGTCTCCAAGTCCAATCTAGTCTATGCTTCATGTAAGATTAGTTATGAAGCCTCCCTCTGGCCAACAAAAAATTTGCACCGCATTGTGACCCAAGGGTGCACTTGTCTCCATAATTATGCGGACTTGCCTAATTGTATGCCTTGCATTATCCCTGAAAATTACGCAGTCATGATGAGTGAGGCCTACTACTGGATTGCACTGCACTGTAGCTAAAAATTAAGTAGATCTCACTTCTAGACCTATTGCTTCCCTGCTTTGCACTATTTTCTAAAACTACAAAGTGTCGCTTGTCTTGCACTATCTCTAAAAAATGCATAGTTATGACCAACAACTCCCCCGCAACCTGAGATGCCCTGGTTTGGAAAATTGTGCAAAATTTCTTGTCAGTGCCCTATACTTCCCATCTCTACCTCCCTCTTGAAAGTTGTGCATATTCTCAGTCGGACCCTGAGTGACTGACTCATTCCCCACCTTGAAAACTATGTAGAACTATCCAGTAGTTCCCTAAGACACCCTGCCTTGTCTTCTTCCCAGGTATTGCACAGTTCTTTCCAGCTGGGTTTCACCTTGTAGCTGTCACTGCTATTCTTGATTGTGCAATTTTTCCTCCCAGTGTCCTTTCTTTAGTTTTTTCCGATAGTACTTTGGAGCCTCTCATCTCAGCCTAAGTTGTGCTCTATGCAGTTTCAGTGTCTTGTCCTCCATCCCGCTCACTTGTACCAAAAACTAAAAACAATGCATCATGAGAGACTGGGATATTTTTGAATTTGAATTTGTTGGCATATATTCATGAGTGAATTACAACAATAGGTACATTGATGAAACATGGAAGGATGACAAATGGGATGAAGAAGGAGTGCATGCTAGAACACTTTCCCATAGCTAAATGAACATACCAAGCACGTCGAGAAACAACTGAAAGGGATACATGCACTGAACCATCAAACAAAGACCAAGACCCTCAAAGTCCCTGAAACAATTTGCCATGTGGAGTTGAAGACGCAGCACACCGACAACACATCTATCAGTTAATCGCATAGCGGTTCGACATGGACACCATAGTCAGCTAGTACATGTCAGCAGTGTCATGTTGAATTATCTCATGAGTTGTCTTGACCACATCACTACTATGGGCCATGCTTGTTATAATCAAATGTAATGTAATATGAAAGTCCGAGAGATTGACATATGAAGTTGAAGAACCACATCAGTTGAAAATTCATAGATGTTGAATGGTCATGAGGGAAGTCCAAGAGTCACAAGGGTCAAGCATCACGCTTGGCTATATATACCCCACTCATTTTATGAGAAAAATACTTTTCACCTTGGCTAGTCCCACATAGCCTTGAGAGTCTGTAGTCTATTCTTTGATGAGTGAGGAGTGGCTCCAATGTCCCACTATTGCGACTAGTGATATATGGTGTATAGATGTGTCTTAGAAATTTTACTTAATTCAGAAGCGTGGCACAGGCTAGCACATTTTCACGCATGTTTTGTATCCATTTATAAGATTATTCTTTAAATGTTTGTAATGCATGTTTTCTTAACCTGCACTAAGATAGTCAAACTACTTCAACTATGTTAGTACTTACATTGTTGAAGATGTGTTGTATTGTTTATCATTGCTATCTCATTTGTGTGGACTACTCCACTAGACATTGGGCAAACCATTCTTGTTTTCCTTGGTTATAACGACTGTCACCCCTATGTGGACTACTCTGTTGGACGATGTATTTGTTTTCCATTACAGTTTTGTTTAATGAATCTCGCATCTGTTGTGGACTATTCTGTTGGATGTTGGACAAACCTTTGATATTTTCGAGTGTGTCTCTCCCTGGGTGGTACTACTACCTCTCATTTAGAGTCTCAATTTTATCCTCTCCCTTATAGTAAGAGAAATTGGACACAATGTTACATTATGCACTCACTAGGCATATTCACCTCGCTTTCTTGAAGTTACAAGTGTAATATTCTCAGGTTCTTAACAACAAACTAAGGGAAATCTCTAAAAAATGGCAACCTAGCCATCATACCAGATAGCACTCCTACATGAAACGGTGTAAGGTCTAGTTGGCACTTCATACCTAGGAGATCCCTTGAATGTTGGTGGGTCCAACACCATCAACAAAGTGGCAATTTGATTCTAAATTCTGATAATATCAAGGTCAGTAGAAGGAGAACCTAGTTTGTAATTGTAATGTTATCCCAGCATTTATTTAATCTACATCACCTATTCCAAAGCATCTTGAAGTGTGTAAATATTCTGTTTCTATAGTGGAATCCTAGTCATTGGTAACAAATCCTTAACAAAATGGTCCCTCTCATGATGGGCATAAATGTAACAAGATAATTTACTAATAGCATATTTGAATCTCTGCATATAATGCTAGGTAGATTCTCCCTCCCTTCATCTTATATCTAAAGTTTCAATCGATGTTGCTGATTAGACTAAGGTAACTTAAAATTTTGAATAAATTATCGTTTAACTATATCCATGGTAGGATTAGAATTTTCATCAATCCATTTAATAAACCATCGAAACAACCTATCTCCTAGAGTAGTTTGGAACTCAATAATTTTGGTGGTATTAGGAGTCTATCGAGCCCTCCAAACAATCTTACACATACACCAATGTTATTGAACATCTTTACCACCTTGTCCTAAAAATTCTAGATATTGGGTAAGTGATCCGACCATATTTCTAGCCATGAGTGTATGCCAAAGATGAAGAATTATAAATCCCTTAGAACTTGGATGAGATCAATTGAATGAGTTTTCCTAAAAACCACTACTAGAACTACTTGCTTCACTAGAACTACTGCCACTATATCCATAATATACTTTCTGAAATTTTATAATCTTACTTAGTTTAAAAAATAATTGATCGATGTTTTGATACAGTACTAGGGGAAGGTTAGGGAGTGGAGGAGTTGTACCGCTACATTCCGAGTTGTCATGACTAGTAACAAACACATCTTCAAATAATAGTCACCTCCTCCTAAAATGCATGTCATCATCTACTGGAGTATGCTCACAGGACATCATAATCAATTGTGCATATAATTTAGGTGTATGAAATCCTCCTGATTCTGACTAGGGTCTACTGGTGCCATCCAAACTTCCCACAATACTTCTACTAGCATCTCATAATTCACAAGAAGGAGATCCCTCATTCTCTCCTTTTCCCTACAACTTGAGACTATCCATGCTAGGCTTTCATGATGTTGAACTTATCAATGCTTCTGTTATTCTTTGTAACTATCTTATTGTAAACCTAATTTATAGCAACTTCCTTTCTCTCCACTTGTTAGATATTCTCATCCTCCACAATGCTCTAAAATATCATGCCTTACATAACTCTTCTTGGTCCATTGCAACAACCCTTCATCATCTGCAATTGCACACCATTCCTCCCCCTAAATCCAACCCCTATAACTAAGGGTTTTAAGTGGCCATTCTACTTTCTTGGAATGGTAGATATTTTCTTCCATCATCAAAAGTTTGATCCACACAGGAGTCTCTTTCAACAATATTTCCCACAACCCAATTTTGAAAACTACTTCCGCTCTAGAAAGAGGTTGGTTATCTTCAGTTGCAAACTCAACAATATAGCCTTATAATGTCACATTTAACCCAAAATCAACAACCCTCATTAGATATGTGTCTATTCAATGAAGTTTAGCCAAACTAGTTGTGGACCAATCTTTACAAATCTCAGGGTGACTTCCAACTCATGATTTTGTAATTTCTCAAGGAACTCACACCCAAAGATCTCGTATTAGTGACAAACAGGTTCAACATACAAAATATATTCTCTAACCCAATCCAATTTTTTCTGCTTTATTTGAGCCTGTTGTAGAATAAAATTATCAACCTTCTCATTCCACTAGTCTTGAATACCTCTACAAAAAATTCTAGATACCATGATCTAGATCCCCTCTGAAGCTTAGGGTCTTGACAATGGAACCCTTTGTTGGTTAAATGTTTAGAGCAATGAGCACCCAAGGTTTTCCCTGAGTTTGCAAACAGAGAAGGATGTCATAGGCTAGATTTTTGTTAGCATTTTCACTGTGTTTTTGCAAAGGAGTGTCTCACATGAGGTGAGCCAGAATCATTATAATAGATAAGGGATCTAAATAAGTATTGGAAAAACACAATTGTCAAGATACCTTTTACACCATATTATGCATGACTAGATAAAATCCTAGACATGCATTCATAAAAGATACATAGAGACACCATAAAAGAGACAAGAAGTTTTTAAAAGGGGCTATACGATCATTGAGTTAAGAAACACATAATTTCCAAGAACTCATTTATTTATTAATATTGCTAGTCATTACATCAAAGATTATAAAAATTTGGGTGACCTTCTCATATCAAATAATACACAAGACTCTACAATCCATGAACCAAAACTTCTACACTACTGTAGAGTTTTACACGAAAGTATTATTAGTGATGGATAACATATGGATCAAAGGTACTATCTATTGAAAATATTCCCGGATTTTTTTTATCTATATCTTCTTTGATGGGCTCACTCGCTTAATTTGGTCCTCACAGAGGTTTCTTGATCCCGCCTTTGATTTGGTCATCTTTGATGAAATCCTATTGCCTTTTTCCCATTTCATGTTGATCATTTCAAAATTAACCCAACTTTCCTGCTTTTGTGGGCACACTTCCCTATTTTTCTGCCTTCTGAGGTCCTAATATTTATTTTTATGTCACATTCAGGTTTCAAGTGACTTGCTTCTAGGGTATTTGTCCATTTGTCCTCCATAACTATTTTGTGAACCTGTTTTCCATATTTATCCAAAAAATTGAAGGACCCAACAACTGGTCACAATGTTTTCCACACAAATGTTCTCTATCAATTGATGAAAATTCTAAATTTGATGATCTTTTTTCACTCATCAAAACTTTATCTAACATGATTAATAATATCTCACTCTTTTTCGTTATATTATAATCGAACTTGTTATTTTATCCATATTCTTTTTAGATACAATAACCTCCTCTATCATTTTTTCCTAGGGTGTCTTTGCTATAGCCATAGACATAGTAAAATCATATTTGACATGCACATCTTCTAGATGGAGTTCAACTTATTGAAATGTTTTTGGTAACCTTCCTGAATCTTGTCTTCCTTCTCCTTTTTAGGTTGTAAAGTAACCTTCCCTATCAAATTCTTTGGCCCTTCTATAATTTTACAATGATTTTTTTTTTTTTTTTGATTTCATCTATGTGTAGGGCTTCTTCAATCTACTCATAAATTTTCCCTTTAATTTTTTTGGTAGTACCTTCATCTAAGATACTTTTTTCTTATTGACTTTGACAATTCTTATTCTCTTCTTCCAATTTATTCACCTCAAATAATAGCACGTTTGTTATGGTTATATAATCTTAATATTCTTCATCTTTATTTTCCAATTATTCCCCCCTTCAGTTATCCATTTTCTAATTCATCTTACTGCTTTTTCCTTGTTCTAATTGTTTAATATGTTTAGTTAGTGCTTCATTAAGAATGTGTGTCTTAGATAGCTCATCTCATTTCTTCTTGATCTCTTCCTAATATTCTTTTAACTCATCTTGAATTTTATAAAGTTCGTCCTTTTTTAATCCTTGATCCATTTATTCGATAATAGTTTTTCAAATGCTTCCCATGAAATGTGCCACATAGTATCCATGTCAATACTCCACCGCCACTCATAAGACTCACAAATAAAATTATGAATTTCTCCTAAGTTAGTATCAACACATTCATGTACTATCCTCAACCATTCTATGGGATTGATTTCATATTTTTGTTTTTGTCCAACAAATTTAGGTATTTTCATTTCTTATTGATTGAAACATTACCCAAATCTTCAACTCATAGCATCAATATGTTGTTAGTGATGATATCAAATTATTATGATAATTTTATTAGTATAATATTCCACATTTTCACTTTTGAATAACTTTTAAATCAACTCAATTGGAATTTTGAATCAAAATATATTATAATTTAAAGTTAACATAAATACCATGTTCTATTTTCTTCCCATCTTATCAATCTTTCATCTAATATATATCTTCACTATACTTTAGATTGACATATTTCCAATGGTGCAAGAATTTTCTTAATGAGAGTTCGTATGCAAAATTTATCCCTCCTGACCTTTGTCTTTTGTCAACCATTATTTGAGAGAATGCCATGTAATCCATCATATTCAGGGAAAATGGACTAGCCACATGGTCATGATGAAGAATACACTAGAGGACTCAATATTGTAACTCTATTTAAGAGTTGAAGGAGTCAAACTTAACCACTAGTAGGTTATGAAGCCAACACTATAATTGCTCCAGAAAGAGGAAAGTAGTTCCATTCTATTGGAGTGTGTTTCATTACATTTATGAGAAGAGTATTTAAGAATGGATTAGGATAGAGTAAAAAAATATAGCTTAGGCACAATATTAGTATGCAAGTCATATGTCTCACTCCTTTGTACCTTCCAACTAGGACTCTTGCTATGAAGGATTGCCAAATCATATCTTCTATTCTTATTTTCATATTTGTTGTCATTTTTTTTTTTTTTTTATGTTCTTACTTTTAGATTTTACATTACACCCATGAATTATAATAATAATAAAAAAATATAGAAAATTACCTCATATTATAGATTTAGATTTAATTATACTTTTTAATTTTTATTTATTGTGATTCAATGTGAATGGAATATCCATTTCCATTTACAAATAATATTCGTATTAAATTGTGTTTTCTTGGGTATATTGTTTCGATTTCTAGGGGATATATATGAGTTAAGATGAATGTCATAAAACCCCAACTATTGTTAACAAATATGTTTATAATCATGAATATCTCATAGAGGATAGGTTTAAGTGGCTAGAGAACACGTCATATACGTAAACCACAATTTGAGCCTCCTCATGGCATCCCTGAAAAATAATCAACTTAGGCTATTTGGAGAATATTTAGGTTTTAATGTAGATATCAAATAAAAGGGGAGATAGGGAGAATGGAAAGGGTGAGTGATAAAGTATATGAAACAATCTAAAAAGGATCAACCCAGTTTGAGTGTTGTCAAACATTCACAAGTCTTGTTAAAGATGGAAGCAAAGGTTGAAATCATGCCATATCAAGGTGGGATTGATTATTTGATGTTAAATCATTGGTTTCAATAGTTATAAATCTATTTATTTCATCATATAGAGAAAGAATAGAAATTTCCATTTTCTCAACTAAAATTATAGGGAAGTGGCCTGATGTAGTGGATAAGGCACATGAAAATGATGAGGTTGGAGGGAATTCCTCAAGTGACTAAGTGGGACAATTTCTAAATTCTCATAAAAAAATACTTCTATCATGTATGTAGAGGACTCGTAGATCTAATGACACCATTTCAGGCAGAGACAAGAGTAGACCTCAAAATTTAGAAAACGTGCCCATAATGTTAGTTATCTCACCAATGAACCAAGACATAACATTCAAGTCTCTAGGAGGTATATGAAACCATTTGTAGAAGAAAAATGATTTTTTTTAAAACATAGAATGGTGGATGAGGCTTGTGTATAGGCATAGTTCCTAGAGAACATAGGCTAGAAGGAAGGTAAATTAGGTGGGTGAAAGAAGAAGGACCACCAAGAAGTTCGAAGAAAGGAAAGAAGAAGTGGAAAGGGGGAGAATACAAAAATATAATAGTTGCAGCATGCTAGTGAAAAAATCATCACAACCACTAGAACATTGACAATCATACAGAGGAAAGGAGTTGTAAGTTGCATCCAAAGCTGAACATGAAGAATGCAAAGAAAGATGCTAAGAATAAAAATCTCATGGCCACTGATTTGAGAAACTAGATGGAAATTAGTTCATATGTGGAAGAGAATATTATTTGTACATTAGTGCATAAGGGGGTGAATTAAAGTGGCATTTAATAATAAAATGAGAAGGAAATGACCATATACCTGCGTAAATAGATACAATGCAAGAAGAAAATAATCAATGCTCTATTTTGCTTAAGATCATAGGAGAATATAATAGTAGCATATTTGGTCAATAAATTGGATTAGTGACTCACTACCATCCTATCCCATATCCATTTTTATGGGTAAACAAGAAAGTAAAGATAAATGTAACCAAACAATGCAAAACACAACTTTCTATCAATGCCGACTTTATTGATGCTAGTAGAATTGGATGTAGTTCCACTAGATATATGTGATTATGTGTTTTGGAGTGCCAATATGTAGATGGATGTTGAAGTATTCATGAATACATTTATCTAGTACAACCTCATAAATTATGGAAGACTACTCATCATCAATGCACACAAGCGAAAGTAAAATATCTTGTTGGTAAGTGTCAAACAGGTGAAAACATTAACCAGTTCTAGTATGAATTATTTTTTATTATTTT
>APFE030585689.1:0-10599 GCA_000404065.3 Pinus taeda | reverse complement strand
AAGCACGAGTTTTGGCATTAGTAAACTTTCAATAGCCCTTCAAAGTGGAGATATATGCAAGTGGGTATGTTATGGGAGTAGTATTGATGCAATCAAGAAACCATGTATGCTATCATTCTCAAGTATTTCATGCGGTTTTTATCAACTATCTTATCTATGATAAGAAGATATATGTCCTATTATATGCTATTAAGAATTTGAAACACTATCTGGTGGGAAAGAAGAATCTAACCCCCACTAATCACCATCCACTATAGTAACTACAAGGCCAAACTAAGATACAAAAGTTAAAGCATTACAATTGGATGGGGTTTTATAGTGTTATTTTATTATGTTGATAAAGTACATATAAGGGGTGCAAAAATTAATGTTTGTACAACATTCCTTTTCAAGGCATCATACATTCACAAATCAATATCGTTTGGGATCTTTGACACAGAAAGGATCATTTCACATTTGAAATGCAATAAAGAGAAGTATATTATATATATATATAATTATAGATAATATATAATAATATATATAGATTATATATATATATTATATATTGAAGACTTCAGGAATGTGTTTTCAGTAATCAGAGATTCAGAGTCATGTGCATCATGGTGATAGAACATTTTACTACCATGTTTAGGAAGGGACATTACTCTATAGGTTAGATAATTTATGTGTTCCTAAAAGGAAAGAAACTACAATTAGAGAAAATCATGCCTCCATGGTTGCAGGGCACCTTCATGTGGGGAATATAGTGGAAAACATATACAGGTATGTGTACTAGCCCATAATGCAAGAATAGGTAGCTAGGTCTATAAATGGATGCATGATTTATTGTATCAACAAGCCAGGTAGGTGGAAATAAGGTCTATATCATCACTTTACTACCCATTCATCCTTGGCAAATAATATACATGGAACTTTTTAGAGGTTTATGGTTTAGGGTAACTCGAAAACTTAGTGGATTATTGGGGATATCTCAAAACCCTACCAAAAATGAGTGGAGATATATTCTAAAAGGATTATTTTTACAAATGGTTCCCAGTTTGGTGAATTGGGGTATGAAACATTCAATTAGCCATTTAAGGCTTAAGAAATATTTTTTTTGGGAAAAACATTGTTGCATAAGAATCAAGAATTCTCACTATTACACACAAATACACCTTTTCAATGGCATAATAATTACCTCATTCATAGTATGTACACAAAAGTTATACCACTTGGAAGTTTACCTTCTTGTTCAATCGACCATGATTAGATAGGATGACAGATAAGATCCCATTATTCATGGTAAAAGGGCTAGCCATGTGATAATGATATAGGATAATCTAGAAGAGTGAATATTGTAACTTTAATTAATAGTTGTTGAAGGAGTTAAGCTTAACCACTAGTAGGCTATTGAGCTGTGCTATATCTGTGCAACTAGGAGGAATAAGGGTTCCATTCTATTCAAGCATATTTCTATCGATATATGTGAAAAGTATTTCAAAGTATATATATAGAGAGAAAGAAAACATAGAGGGATTTTGTACTGTAGTAGCTAATGACCATAGATATTACTCAATTTTACTTTCATCCATTTCCATCAAAGAAAGAGAGAACACAGTAACCTCATCTTCGAATTGGGTTTTCTCCCATAGGGTTTTCCTTAAATATTTATTGTATCTTATGTTATTATAGTTGTGGGTGATTGTAAATTTCTATGTTTTATATATTTTCCACATATTTAATATTGCATCAATGAAGACAACAACTTAATAAGTTTATATGTCTAAGGAAAATTACCCTCATAGCACCGATTTCATATTATAAGTATAATTCTGTTAGATCTATTGTGATGAGTTATCTATTGGAATATCGATGACCATTTAAGGCTAATAAATTTAACCAAATTTTCCCAATATCGCAATTCAATATGCTCAAAACGTAAGCATCTGAAATGTAACCAAAAATAAATTATAGTGAAAGTTACAAGATGACCTAATTGAAGCACCAAAACCATAGGTTTGCATGCTCTGATACAAAATGTTATGATAAAAGGACATAAAAGTCACAAGTACACAACATGTACACCAAAGTGAGTATGGAGCATAACTCCAATATAGATAAAAATAGGAGAAAATCCTCCCAATACACAAATAAATTCATATATTCAAATCATAGGTTCTAAAATAATGACTACATGATCCCTCTATATACTTATCGACACACTACATATGTGGTCACTTCATTATTAGGGTGACCATATTACATATACATCTACATATTAAATTCACAATTAACCCCGCATATGCCCCCCTTGAGGTCATATAATATACATTTAACTCTATACATGCCATCCTTTTGGTCATATAAATGGCTTCCTCAGGTACACATGTAGATCATCAGGCATCATTGTTTGAATCAAGTGCATATTTTCATATGACTCATCATAGAAAGTTGTTTTTGAAGTATGAAAGGTATGATTGTAGTGATTTTTTCATAGGAGATGACTCAACAACAAGAATAATAAGATGAGGAAAATTCAAGTTGAAGCTCATGGATGGAGGGATTAGAACCCTCCCTAGTAGTCTGCACATCATAGGATTAGCAAGAAAATTTATTTTTTATAAGAAAAGAAGAGTGGTGTAGTCAATTTTTTTTTTGGAAAATGATACCTATAAGATGGTTTAAAGAAGGCCATGTATTGCTAAGGGAGTTTGATTAAAACATTTTAAATATTCTTAGAAGAAACTATTGGTTGATAGGTGCCAACAATTTCTTTTTGTGACAAAAGAGTAGAGAAGGAAAAACCTCTTATGTTTCTAAGATAGACTATGCCTATAGCATCAAACATTGGGACATATCAAGGATAGAACCTCATCATTCCATGATAGTTATGGTTTAGAATTCAAGTAATTTCCTCTCTTATATTGTATTCTTATGGGACCATTTCTAAATGGGGGAATAGAACCAACTAACATTCTCCTCTCATGCTATAAGGGTATAGGGGATATTATAGCTAGTGCACAGTGACGTATTTGAATTATTTTTGGTTCCATCACTAGTTAAATTTATGTACTAAGTCTCATTTTCTATATCTTCTTAAGGAATACATGGATTTATTTTCTCAATAATAAATCTAAGTTATTTAACAAATTAAAAAGGTTTATCTTGTGGAATGTAAGGAGGAGAAGAAAAATAAGGTGATAAGGAAAAATAAGGGAGGATAATTATTTAGTAATTACCTCAAATATTTAGTAATGACCTCAAATAACTATGTAAGAAGTGTGGTATAGAAAGGAAGAAGATGTCTACATTCACACCACCAAAAAAATGGAGTCGTAAAAGGGTTGAACGAGACATTAATAGAAAAACAAATCAACATGTGTTACATCTTAATATGTTTACGATAGTAATAGGGGAGGGATGTAGTGTATATTATCTGTAAACTTGGTAAAATATACCACTTCATCATTCATTGATGCACAAGCCCACATGAAGCATGGATGGTAAATAACCTTACTAAAACATCATAGAGATATTTACGATATGATGCATACATAGCTATTCCATGGGAATATGTTTAAGCTAGATAAAAAAAAATTAAAAGTGTATCTTAGTTGGATATTAAGATGGTTCTTTAAAGTATTATTAAGGATTCTGGAACCAAAAAATAAGAAGGTGAATATAGTTTAGATTTCATTTTTATATAAATCAAAGATATTGTCAAACTGAAAGCCCAAGGAAGGAATAAAGAAGAAAATAAGATAAGTTTTTAATTGAAGTGAGGAGCCCGAGTATTGCAATAAGAATGTTGCAACTCCAAAGGCTACCAATTTTAATTATCAATCTAGAGTTCATAAAAACTTAAGGGGTGTCAGTATTTTGTGTGTAGCATGCAATGTGTCATTCTTTCATTGACGTGATGAAATGAAGTGAATTGATATGTGCAAAGACCATTTTGTAGAATTATAAGGAAAGAAACTATTGAAGTTAAATTTAAAAGAAAAAAATGAATCTTTACTTCTCCTACTGCATATTATGAGAAACATTTGACCTACTTGCCGGGAAGGAATACTTGGAAGAGAAACCATATTTTGTTACAAAAAATAAATGACAAGAAAATAAACCTAGTCTGGTTGCATGAGGTAAATACCATGAAATCACACTTGAATTACTACATTAAAGGTAAATCCTATACTAATTACAAAATCGAAAAAATGCTTCAGGAAATATCAATGTAAACTACCTATGTGCTATTGAATTCATGATCAAAACAACTAACCCTAATTGTAAAAATAAAACCACGATGATTAAAATAAGATTTATAAGAGGTATATGATCTTCCTCAAGCTTGTTTCAAAGTCCTACAATATGTTGTGGATGGGAAAGAAGAAAAAATTGGGCTTAAGAACCAATTATGGTCAAGTTCTAATGGATTCTATGAGGTGCTACAAGATGCTACAAGACTTCTATAAGATGTTATAAGATGTCCTATATTGCTATAGGATTATATCTGAAAGCATTTTAAGGGCTCTAAAATTGGTTTGAAGGTGGGAAAAGATGGTATAAGTTTGGGGAAAATTTTGGAAACCCTTTTCAAGATTATATCTCCTTAGTGTTGGAAAATTAACTAGGTTCTTCTTCATATTAATATTTTTATTTGTATCAATTTACATTTTTATGTAAAAGAAGAAAAATAAATTTATTTTTCTTCATGCATGGGTTTCATGCTTATGTGGAGGTCAAGCATGTGCTTCATCCTCCTAGGGTTCAATGAGTCAAAAATAGTATTTTTCATATGTATAAGACCCATTTGTGCAATTCGTAACAAGGAAAAAAATTATGTTTGAGTCTAGAGAGAGAAAATGATCCCCAAACCAATTCTCCCTGCTAGTGAAAAGTTGTCCTAGGAGAGGCCTATTCAACCTCTTGATAAGTGTACATACAGGAAGAAACTATGACTCATTTGGACAGACTACACAAGTTCAGTGGGAAGAAAGAAGAAGGAAGAAAAAAGAATTAATATCAAGAAAACAAGAGAAAGACAGAGAAAAGAAGAAAAGTATGATTTTAAGCTTGGATTCTTTGACACATGTGAAGCTAGGGTTTCTGGATAATTGCAGGAAGTCAAGGATTGCAGGTTTGAAATATAGATCAAACATAGAGGGTTGAATCTTTTAACTTGAAGTAGGCTTTGTAAAGCTTGATTATATTTGAGATGATTAAAGAAGACATTTGGAGGGTTGACTTGGTATTTGGCCAAAGTCCTAGTCTTTGGATCTTGGAGGTCTCATTTTGATCTAATTCTATAAGAAGAGGATTGTTCAAGTTTTCCACCATTGTGGAGATTTTCCATGGATAAAGCCTATATCTTTTCATTCTTATGTCTTTTATCTTAATTTTTGGTAAAAGCTGATAAAAAAGTAAAACTAAATAATAAAAATTCTTCAACTATCACAAGTAATTATCAGTAAGGAAAATCAATCTTAATCTACAAACAAATTGAGATTCCAACATGGTATCAGAGCTAAGGTGAAGAAGAGTGTGATGATCACTTCTGCTTGGAAGTTTGTCTTTCAAATCCTCTTTGAAATTCCTATAGAATTTTTGAGTCCACATATCTATGATTTTATGCAAAATGGAGTGAAACAAATACACATATTTGAAGTTATTCCTAAGGAAAAGGTTGAATAATGTAGGCTTCTAAGGCTACATTCTTCTGGAGAAATGTGAATTTCTCATGACCATAATCTCATAGATGCAAATATCTGACTTTATTTTAAGTTATTTAACACAGTGATCTAAAACTATCTAGACAATATTGGATTATGTCTTCTAAAAAAACAAAGTACTAAAGCAAGTTAGGCTTGTGCCTATGACAATGATATAATTCCCCTTATGTATGATGGAGTGATCTCCTTTATAATCCAACAAGAGATGAAATATAATCTTCCTAGGTTGTATTCTAATGTTGAGATAATGTTTATGCAAGTACCCTTAGAAAACAAAGATATGATTCAATGCAATGATTCTAAAAAAAAGTGGAGATATTGTCATGCTTCTCCAAAATATTCTCCTCCATAGGTTGTCATGGACTATGATCTAAATTATTTTAATTATGACCTAAACTTTCTAGAATGAGATACAAAGTTTCCATGAAAAATTAAAAGTGGTGAAATTTCATCTCCTTGAAAAAGTAGTAGTGATGCCAAGCTAATTTGATAGACCTGCCTAGGCATAAATTAAGTAGTTAAAAAGTAAGGTCTAACATACACTAATAAAGAAAACTTGTAGAATAGGACTGAGCTCCTTACTAGGAATGATAATAAGAATGAGATTTTAATAAGAGATATTCAAACCCTATATGAAACATCCAAGTGCAATCTAAACACAAGGAAATACATCTAAGGCAATAAAAAATCTAGGGAATGCGTACTAAGTAAAGGAGTTGACAAGTTCTAGTGAATTTTTGTGGTTTTCTTTTTGTGTGGGACTAGGATGAGGTTGATTGAGTTCAAAGAGAACGTTCTAGTCATGCATTGAAGGCTTCAATATCCCATGACTATGCCATAGGTTTCTTGGATGACGGTCGAGTCTTGTAGGTTCATTTGAGGAGGTTCATAAGTCCTAGAAGGAAGGAAACATAGTTTCAAGTTTACATACAAGAGAAACACAGGAAGGAGGCTTCTAGGAGAAGGTTGAGAAAAAACATTCTGAGGGCATTAGGCCAACCTTAGGGCCTAGTTGTAGTTTCTTTAGGTTGCCTAATCAGGGAGTCAAAAAACCTCAGAATACTGCCTATAAAAATGCTATAATAAAACTCAAATTGCGAGGTAAGAGGGGTTTCTTTTATGTTGTTTTTTCTTGCTAGTAATATGACTTTTCCTATTGGAATGTGAGTATTAAAGAGCATGTGTTTTGCATGTGAGGACATGTGAATAAGATCAGTTGCTACTTAGATATCCGTGTGCTAGAAGCCTAGTGAAGGTCTGAGTTTGCGACTAGTTTGGGTAAGTGTTTGGTAGAATAAGGTAGTGAATAGGAGTTAGATATGGGTGTGATGAGAAAGAACTTTATCTAAAGTAAACAGGTTTTGTTTTGAGAAAAAGAAGGAGGATTATGATAGTCAATAAGGGTCTATAATTATATGTAATTTTAGGTTGAAATAAGGGTCGAATTTCCTAGTAGGCCTTCCAAAACAAGGTCAAATCTCTCTGTGGAAACTATATAGGAAGAGGGTCATTTGGTGAGTGTTTTTATATTATGTTTTGTAGGTAACATGAATCCCTTGACAAGTTCATATGGTGTAGTATCATATATGGGGTTGTTTATAAGGAAGACTTGAATAAGCTCATACTTGTACAATGTGTGTAAGAGTCAATTCACTATTTTATGGGAAGATTTGTGAAAAATCTAAGGAAAATGAAGTTGTGGATATTCACTATTAAGGGTTTTGTGTTTGTAAGACTTTATGACATTAATGTTGGAGCTATTAAATGGAAATTTGATTGGTGTCCTAACGATTTTCAATTTGATGCAACAATAGGACAGTTAGAGGATTGTGTATAGAAACCTTAAGGAGTATCAACTAAGAGGTTATTAGAGGACTGACAAGAAGGTTTATTTTAAGAACCTAAGAATTGACTATTTTGGAAATATGAGAATGACATCTAGAGGGAATAATTATTTGAGCCTATGAGGTCATGTTGACTCATAGAGACTTATTGGAAGGGTCATTCAAACTGTGTTCAAGGATGAATGAACAATATATTGGCTAACCTTGTATTGTAATCAATCATTTGTAGGAACTGTGTGATGAACCATCTTCAGGGTAGGAAGAAATAAAGGAAGTAGTGCAATGTAGGAAGTAGTGTTAGCCATAGTACACTATGTAGTAAGTCAAGACCTCAGGTATAGGATCATGGACTATTAGGAGGAAAATTTGAAGCCCTAGTTCAAGAAGTTGCAAGATGATAAACCTCAATGATAAGATGGCTAGTTGAGGAAGCTACACAAATTGCAGGTAGGTAATGTAAGGGAAGTATGAGTACTTTTGACACAAGCTGAGGCTTTTTGATGCACTCTCCATGTTTGAGAAGTAGTTAGCATGGATTTCTCCTCTGAGAGTGAGAGGTACTAACGTTGGACACTGGTTCCCTTGTGTCAAGTACTATGATGGATTAGGATGTATATTCTAAGTAACATGGACCCTCGTACATGGATATGGATAAGGAGATTGGTGGATTGTATAAGCATCTTAGAGAATCATTCTTGAGTCATGTACTCTGATGGATTAGGATGCATATCCTAATTCAAGTATATGGACATGGATAAAGAATGGTCTAGTGGATAGAAATTTTCTTGAAGGAAATGGTCATGTGGAGGACATATTCTAGGTGTCCTAGGTGGAGTAAGTACCTTAGTGAGGAAATGTAGTGTCCCATAGAATTCCTCCCGACATTGTGCTCTGATCTTGTGGAGAGATAGAGTGAACATGTCAAGGCATAGGTAACATGACAATGTTGGCTATGATGATACTATAATTATTGATGCTTATCAGTTTGGATCCCATCTTATGAGAATATTTCTACTTGAGATAGACTTATTGAGTCATTATGAATACCTCCCTAGTTAGGAAGAAGTGTTTGAAAATTAACTAGGTTTGGCCTTCATATTAATATTTGTACTTGTATAAAATTATATTTTTATGTAAAAGAAGAAAAAAAGATTATTTTTTCAAGCATGGGTTTCATAATAATTTCTAGGTCAAGCATATTTTCATGTTCCTAGTGTTCTATTGTACTACTCAACGACCACCCCATTTATGATTTAATAGTTAATATTGTATTAATAAATGGGGACCCTTTTAAAAAATTTCCCAAAAAACTTAGTGAATAAGAGCTTTCCTTTTGAAAGCATTCGGAATTAAAATTTGGATAAACTAAGATATCAAACCAAGTAATTTCGTGATAACACATTCCCACTTTATCAAAAATCACAGGAACTAATAATAAAAAAGGTTAGCCATGAGGAAGAATGTTAGGTCCCTATAATACTAGAGATTACCCCATTACTATTGTAGTTGTATCCCTTATTAATATTGTTGTGACCCTATTGTCCCCATATTGTTATTATTGTGCCCCATAGAGTCCCTCTATTGTTATTTTTGTGGCTTTATATTATTATTACTAGGTCGGTTGAGTTATATTGTGACTCCTTCGATCTTGTATATAAGAAAGGAGGCTTTTCCATTTGAATCATCAAAGAACCATTCATTTTGTAATGTAAAAGGAGGTTGCTCCTCGAAGAGCTTGAATTCTAAGCATGATCTTATTTTCTATCTTTTTGTGCGCTGGTTTCATAACATTGTATGAGAGCTTTGGAATTCTATGTTTTGCCCTCCAAATGAGTCACGTGGCATTTTCAGCTATAATTTTGTTTCAATGTTTCAGAAGCAAAAAAAAAACCATTTGAGGTGAAATTGCACTGAACCTCAGGTCCAAATTTGCAGAGATATGATCTGAGGAAGTTGGTCTTTTTGCAGACTCCTGAATTACATTCCAAACAGGTGACCTGGGAAAAATTGTCATAACTTTCTCCCTGAGCATTGGATTGCAATTTCGTAAGAAGGTACAGAAAGAGGACAAACTGTAGTTTCTTGTATATGTTTTTCAGAGCCAAAGGTTAAAACAAGAACATGTGGCACATCGTACAAGTTCACTCTTCTGAGCTAGTCTATAATCAGGTCACTGTGGGAGATTTGGCATAACTCTTCCTTGGAGAATCCAATTGGGATCATACAAGTGGCATTGGAAAGAGGACATAGAGGGTTACTACAAATTGCAATTTCACAACTGGATGATTCGAAATTACAAAGATACATTAGAGGCAATATCGATCTCCTACAAAGTGAAAAAGGGTGCGTAGATTTTTTTTAAATTTTTTCTTAAGCTTGGTTTGAAAAATTATTTTGAAGGAATTCAAAGGGCATATAGAGCATTATTAATGGTAACTAATGCCCTGAGGAAGGAAAATGCAAACACCTAGTAAGCAACCTGAAAGCTCTAGCATGACTCATGAAGAAGAGGAAGAAATGACATGATATATATCAAAATTACAAGACCAAGTGCAACAAATTTCACTCTCACAAAAGCTAATAGAAGCTAAGATAAATGGCATGGAATCTAAGATAAAGGGCGTGGAAGCTAAGATTGATGATTTGAAGATAAATTTGAAGACAAATTTGACAAATTTTCTACAAGAAGTACTTAATAATGGTGAAAGGGTAGTAAAGGAAACTCATGATGTGAACAAAAGAAATGTTAATCATGATTTCATAGACCCTAATGCTGGATCGAAGACCCACCATATTCCAAAAATCAATATGAGGAAGTTTGATGGCAAGGATTACACAACATGGATATTACAGATGGAGCAATTTTTCGATCTCAATAAAGTGCAGAACACACAAAAGGTATGTATTGAAACTTTATATTTGGAACCAAATTAGTTTGTATGTATGGCTTTGCTCTCGTAAACAAATTATCACTTGCGAAATTTTTACGGAAGAATTGATAGCACATTATGAGGATACAAAAAGAAACACTTTTTTTAGCCAAT